>JAODAL010018576.1:0-74366 GCA_025379985.1 Phyllomedusa bahiana
ATGTACGGATAATAAAAGGGGTTTTGCACCTTTTGAAATACAAACCCGCAATTTTCAAAACAAAAATTTGGGATCCTAATATAAGTAAAATTCCCTTTTAACAAAACTGGCTTTCCCAAAAAAAAAACAAATAAAAAAAATATTTCAAAAATTTTAAAAGGGGGGTTTTCCCTTTTGAAATACACCTTTCAAATTTAAAACCAAAAATTTTTGTATCCCCCAATATAATACAAAGAGGGTCCTTTTAACAAAAACTGGCTCGTCCAAAAAAAAAAACACCCAATTAAAAAGTGTACATTTAAAAAAATTGGGGTTTTCACCCATGAAATACACCAGCAAAATTTCTACAATTTCTGTATCCAATATAAAGTACAAAAGGGTCTTGAAAAAAAATGGCCCGCACCAAAGTGAAAAAAAACCTAATTAAAAAATTTTACGGATAATAAAAGGGGGGTTTTTGCACCTATGAAAAACACCTAAAAATTCTACAAAAAATCGGGAACCTAATATAAAAATACAAGATGGGGCCTTTTAACAAAAATGTGCTGCGGGCCAAAAAGAAAAACACCCAATTAAATTTTAGACGGATAATGAAAAGGGGGTTTTTTACAAAATGAAAAAACAACAGCAGTTACTAAACATTTTTGGGAAACCTAATGTAAGTACAAGGTGGGTCTTTGGGAAAAAAACGGGGTGCACAAAATAATATGTCCCATTTTACCCCAGGGGTAGATTTTCGGGCCCAAAAACCCGGGGAAAAAAAAACAATTTCAAAAAAAGCAGGTTCAAAGCAAAAGTCCCGGGCTGCAAAAAAAAATCACTCTTCTTTCAAAACCATCCGCCTGCCTGCTTTTCTGTTTCCCCCCAGCAACCCTCCCCCACGGCGGGACACGCTAGAGGGTTCTTTTAAAAAACCCCACCTAAAATAAAATGAAACTGAAATTCCCTAATTTTTCCTATTTTTTAATGTTCCACGCGAAAAAACATAGTTTTTCTGTAAAAATAAAGAAAAATGTGTTTTCTGAGCTGCTAAAATTTAAAGGAAAAAACTAAACACAAATTTTGCTCTAATGAGAGAAACACGCCCCACTGGTGCTGAACAGGGAAACGCTGTTCCCATCAAAACAAAGGTCATAATTTTTTCCCGCCCAAAGAAAAACCAAAAAACATCACAGTCATACTCCACCCCCCAAACCCCCCGGCTTTAAAGCTGTGGGGGATTTTCCCGGCCGGGAAAATGACAGGAAGTGCCAAAAATGGCGCGAAGTAATAGATTATCCAGAATTTCTTTACCTAAATTTTTAATTTGCTATTGGAAAATTTTTGATCCAAAACCTAAAAAACCCGGCCCAATTTTAACCTTTTTTCATTATAAACACTATCCCTACTAGAAAAGTTTTAGAAAAATCATTTTGTGGTTGAAATTTTTTCCCTGACCAAAAAAATACAATCACATTGGACTTTTTAAAAAAATTATGATTAAATACCTCCCCACAAACAAAACCCCACAAAACACACACACACACACACACACACACACACAACACCCACACACACACACCACACACCCCCCCAAAAACCCACACACAAAACTACGGACTTTAAATCTAAAATCCTCCACTAATCTTCACCTCAAACTTAAAATTACTGTATGGGGCCCTGTCCCCACCGCACGGGGTTTTTGGGGCGAAAAGACAAAATGGTGCTCTATGAAAACCCCGTGCAGTCCCCACTGCCCCGGTTTTCCCGCAGGCCCTTTTTCCCCCCGGGGGTCCCGCCCCCAAAACCTTTTAAAAAGTACAATCTTTCTGTCCGGGGTTTTTGGGTGGAAAACTTGTTTTCCGGAAAGGGAGGGCTTTTCTCCGCTCATCGTGGGGAAAAGCCGCCCCCCCCCACCCCCGCGGCCCCGTGAGGACGCCCCCAAAACGGACAAAAAACCGGCCCGGGGAAAACCCAAACCCGTAAAATTTTCCTCTGCGGGGGGAATCACCCTTTTAATTTTTTGGGACTTAAAAAGCATATTCAAAACCTAAAAAAACTGTTTTTTTAATTCCTGAAATGAAAAATTAATATAAATCAGCCATCTAGAAAGTGCTGCCACTGTCAATGGGGACACCATGCATTTTCCATGCTAGGCTGGTGCTATAGGTTGATAACTCCCATGAGAAAAGATTTTTTTTAAAGCTAGAGCTTTAACCAAACCCTCCATGGAAAAAAATTTCATAAAAAATATTGGTAAACAATTCAAAAAAAAAATCCTTTTGAATATTTTAAATTTAAATTACTGGCACGAAAATTAAAAACTGGGATTAGGCCCGAAGATTAAATTTTCACTTATGGGGCTTTTTTTTCATTTTTTCCCCGCCCAGGGGGATATCCCAAACCCAAAACCCCTTTTTAAAAAATAAAATAACATTATTTGTTTACCTTCAAAAAAAGAAAATTATGCTTCAAATGATCTCGCCCAAAAGGGAAAAATGTAACCTTTTTAAAACCTTAAAATTTATCTTGGGTTTCCTGCAGCAAATTTACATTCTTCCAAAAAATAGGGAGTCTAGGTTAAAGTGGGTACCCTTGGGAGGGTTCTGGAAGGGATTTTGGTTAATGGGTTTTTAAAAAAATGAAGCAAAAACAGACCCTCCTGGGTTTTTGTATTTCCTATACCTTTTCCCCATTTTCTTCCCATCTGAAATTTTACAAGGGGATTATGGGAAAGGGGGGGAGAAGCCCACACGCCCTCTGTTTGTTTAACAAAACCCCCCAATTTTTCCTTTTTAACCCCCTGAGTCATTAAAAGCAAAAATGATTTTTTAGCCAAGCCAGGATCTCTCATCTACAAACAAAAAGCTGTTTCGGGAATTTTTTGTCCCTTTTTCAGTGCAGAGTAGAGAAGAAGCTTGGGGGTGGCTGTGGTTTGGGAGGCAATCGGGGAGCTCAGGAAGGGAAGATCCTCCCTTTAAGGGGAGCCCTGAACGAACGGCTTGTGAGTTTTTTTTTTTTGCCCCTTTTTTTTTTTGCCCTCTACTAATTGGGCCCTTTTTGAAAATGGAAAATGCTAAGTAGAGGGCCCAAAAGGCAAAACAAAAACTCTACAAGGTTCGTTCGGTGCTCTCCTTAAGGAGGGGGATCTTCCCTTCCTGAGCTACCCCTGCCCCCCACACCCGCCCGCCCGTATCTTCTCTACTCGCCCCCGAAGAGGGGAAAAAAAAACCCGAAAAAGCTTTTTCTGTAGATGAGGGGGATACTGGCTTGGTAAAAAAAAACTTTTTTTTTAAAGACCCGGGGGTCCCAAAAACAAAAATTTGGGGTTTGTTTACAAAACCCAAAAGGGGGGCGCTGTGGGTTTTCAGCCCCTTTTTTCCCCTAAAGCCTTGTTTATATGCGATTTTTAAGTAGAGGGCGAAAAAGGGGAAAAAAAACAAAAAACCCCTACAAGCCGTTGTTTTTGGTTTTCTCTCCCTTTAAAGGGGAACCCTTCCCCTTTTTTCCCTCTGGGAATTTTTAGAAAATTATTTTGTTTTTTTCAAGGGTTTAAAACCCCAAAGCGGGCAAATTTTGGGAAAATTTTAGGAAAAGATTTATAAAATCCCTTTATGGGCAACTTTAAGTTCAAAACTTTTGTAAAAGAAGTTTAGTTTAAAACATTTATATTTTTTTCTACACAGATGACAAAAAATCTGTTTAATTTCAAACATAATCTGAAAAAATGGCATTCATAATTTCAAGAAAAAAAATTGTGATTTTTTTAAAAAAACACTTTTTTAAAAAAAATTGAACAACTTTCAAAGGGTAAAAAAAGAATATTAAATTTATTAGAGATGGGGGGAATTTCTCAAAAAATTTGGTTCGGGGCAATTTCGCCGAATTTTTCCGGGCAAAATTCGTTTTTGTTTCCGAATTAACTTTTGGGGGACGAATTTGCGTTTAAAAAACCTATTTTTTTCCCCGGCTGCACAAGGCCCTTTTTTTGGGTGTTGTAGAACGTTTTTGCCATGCTTTTAAAAATGCAAGGGGCTTTGGGTTTTTTCTTCCCCAATGTTGTTTTTTAGGGTTTTAACTCCCCATGACTGCCGCCGCTCCCTTGAATCGTTTCACTTTAAAATGCCCTGGGCCCCCTTATTGGGGGCAAAAAATGGGCCAAAAAAAATGAAGGAGGGAACGTAAACCCGTTAAAGTCAAGGAGCAAAAGGGGTGGAAAAAAAAAAAAATAAAATGAGGGGCTTCGGGGGGCCCAAAATTTGTGCAGAGTGTGGAGGTGACGGCGGCCCGCCCAAAAGCGGGATGAGGTCAGGGGCAGTGGGGGGAAAAAATTGGGGCTTTTTTTGGAATGGCAAAACATACCCCGGGCCCCAGAGTGGAAAAATGACACCCGTGTGGGGGTCAAAGGGGGGGGGAAACAGCATGAGGGTTAAGGGCAGTGGCACAAAGAAAAATTTGGAGCTGGGGCAAAAAAGGAGTAGGCCAAAGATTTTACAATGACACAGTGTGGAGGGCACGGCAAAGGGCAACAGGGAAACAAAATAAGGTCAGACAGGGGACAAAGACAAAGTTTTGGGGGGGCCCGGCAGGGAGCCCCATCAGGGGATGAGGGGCAGGGGGCCCGGGGGACAATTTAAAAAATTCCTTGGGGGTGGCCAAAAAACAGGGGGTAGGCCACAGTGTGGAGGGGAAAAGGCAGCGCCAAGGCAAACAGGGATGAGGTTTAAAACAGTGGGGACAAAAGACACATGTGGAGGGGCCCCGGGCAGGGGGTTTACAGGGAGGGAGCGAGGGCAGGAGAGGGCAAAAATGACATTTTTTGGGAGGTGGCCAAAATAGTAAAAAGGGCCAAAAGAGCGGGCCCCCAAAAGACTGAGACGGAAAGGGCACGGGGCAGCAGCATGAAAGGGCAAAGGGAAAATGGCACAATGACAGAAGTGGAGGTGATGACAAAGGAAACAACAGGGATGAGGTTTTAGGGGAGTGGCAAAATTGGGGGCATTTTGGGGGGTGGCAAAAAAAGTACCCGGCCGCAGGGGGTGGCCAATGGGCCAGGGGTGGGGTGTCACGGGCCCAAAAGCAACAGCAACAGCGCAAGAGCACATAGATGGGGACAATGGGGCCCGAGTGTTTTTAGGTGGGTGGCAATACCGTCCCTGGTAAACGGTGGTAGGAGATGGAGAAAATTTCAGGGAGAAAGTTTTTGGCATTTAGGCGGGGGGGGCGGGGCCCTTCCGAATATGGGTGAGGCAGGGGAGTTTTTTAAAAACCCAAGGGGTTTACCCTAAAGGGATTTTGGGGTTGGAAATCCTGGGCCCATCCAACGGGGCCCGATTCCATCTTGACAAAGGTCAGCGTTTTAAAAATTTTTTTTCCCCTGGACCAAACGGGTTCTCCTTGGGGGGAACGATGGCCCCCCCCGCACGGAAAACCAAACCCCCTCTATGGCCCCAACTTTTGGGGCCGGGGGAGGAACGCCTTTTTTCCAATGGGAAAACTCGGCAATTGCGGCCCCAAAATTCCGTTTTGGGGTGCCCGTAATCCAAAGGGGTCTTCTAACTGGGGTGGGCCCGGTGCTGTCCCAAATAGGCCACAAAAACCTTGGGTTTGGTTTTTAGGGAATTCTCCATGTTTCCCGCTGCTGCTGCTGCTTTTGGGGCTGCCCTCCCACTAAGGGGGGTGAAGGAAAGTGCTCATTTTGTACCCCGACTTAGGTTAATGGGTGATGGAGCTGGTTTTCTTTTCTCCTTACCCCCCCAAACCCTTCCCCCCCGCAGCCGGGGCAGTAGTAAAGTGAAACGCTGAGGAACCCTCCCCGGTCAGACCTGTTTAGGGAGGGGGCGATGCCGCACATTTGGGGGAGCGGGGGCCAAATGATTAAAGGAGGAAATTTCCCCATAGTATTTGAGGTTTTTTTTTCCCCCCCCTTCAATAGCTGGGAAAAAAGGCTCCCATTTTTGGGGCCGGTTTGCGGGGGGTCCAATAGGGTGGAGAAGCCAGAAGTTTATTCCCTCTGGGGGATTTCTGAATTTTTTGGGGGTGTCACTAGCCAAGGGAAAATAAACATTTTCTGCGAGACATTTGCACAAGTTGGGCTCCGAGGGGCTCCCCTCCTCCATTTCCCTTGGGTTTTTTTGGCCCCCGGGTTTTCTTGGGATTTTCCCCCTTTCCCCGTTTTTCCTCATTCCCCCCATCCCCCCCTCCTCCAGCTGTCCTTGCTCCTCCTCTTTGGGCCCACCCCGGGTAGAAAACCATCATTTTCACCCAAAATTTCTTCTCTTTAAAGTCCCTCCCCCCTCCTCCTCCTATTTTAGTCCCCCCCCGGACTCATGTGGGCCCAGATGTTTGTGGGCCCTTTTCCCCGGTTTCCCCCGCCCAGACAGAATTTTTTAGGGGATCTGTTCCGGGAAAATGGGGAAGGGGGGTTTGGAAAAGAAGTTATTCATCCCGTAGTCCTGGCGGGTGGGCAAATTTAAAAGGGGGCCTCCCCCGAATGGGGGGCCCCAAAAAAGGAAAGGGGTCACGGGATTTAGCTGCCCCTGGGGGTGACATCAAAGTTACCCCAAGGGGGATTTCTTTTGGGCTGGGCCTGGTTTATCAAAAAATTGTTAATTTGGGGGTTTTTTTTTGTTTTTTATAACAGTCGGTCCAACATGTGCAGGCTGGAATTCCAAACGGGGGGGGAAACAAACGCATATCCCAAACGTGGGTTGGGGGGGGGCCGTTCTGGGCCCGAACTCGAGGGGGTGTTTTCCCGGCCCTTTTTAGAATGGATAAAGGGGCAAGCAAAAAGGGTTTTCCCGGGGGCCCTTTTTTAGAATGTTCTGAAGATCCCGGGTTGGGGAAACTTTTAGGAAACCCTTTTTAACAAACCAGATTGAAACACGGTTGGGCCTTTCAGGGGCATTGGGGGCCTTTCCCCCTCGGGGTTTCAGCGCGGGGCCCCCATTTTCCCCCCATTGTTCCCCCTCACCCCGGGTTCCCAAATTTTCAGTTTTGGGGCGGAAGGGAAAAACCACACATTTGATTTCTTGCTCTTTTTACGCGGGGCCCGTTTTTCCCCCCCTGTGTTTACTTCCCTTCGCCAGGGCCCAAACTAGGTGTAGAACTGCGTGACCCCCGCGTGCCCTTTAAAAATGTGGGTTTTGAAAGGAGGGAAGTAAATTGTGGAAGGGGGTGGAGTTTTGGGGGTGGTGGTGGATGATGAGGAGGCGGGAAAATTTTTTTTCGGGGGAGCGCAGTTTTTTCAAAGTGGAGGGGGAAAGGGCGTTTTCCTGTCCCCAAATTTTTGGTGTGCCCGGGCAGGGGAAAAAAAATTTCACCCCCGGGGGGCCTTTAAAGGGGCATGTAGGCCCCTTTACCGGTTTGTTACGCTTTCCAACGGGGCCGCGCTGGGCCCTTTTACCCTTGGGAAAAAAAAACCCATAGCCAAAAAGGGTGAACCCCCTTTCTGTTCCAAAATATTTATGAAGTGGGTTGGGGACTGCCTTTTTTGGGAAAAAAAAAATTTTCCCGGGTTGGGAAAAAATTTCCAAAATTTTTTTCCCCCGGGGTCGGCACAAAGGCCCTTAAGGTTTTTTCCGAATTGGGGGCCCGAGGTTCCCCCCCAAATTTTGGGAAAAGGGGGGGACTGCAGTAAACCCAAAAAACCTTGGGGGGCAGGGAAACACGGTTCACGGGGGGTGCACCCTTTTTATGGTTTGGGGAACTCATATGTTGTCTCTTTTAAAAAATCGCCTCTCTTGGGAAAGGTTTCTGGCCCATGAGTAGCGAGGAGCAGGGGAAAAACTGGGGGGGAGGGGGGAAAGGGCAAAGGGGAAAAAACCCGCTGTTCTGCAGAGGTGGGGGGGCCCCTTTAAATGGCTGAAATGGGCCCTGCGGCCCTGGCCGTCTGCTTGGGGGGGGGGCGCAGGGGGCAGGAAAAGGCCCACCACATCTGAAAACCCCGTTTCTCCCAGGGGCCCCCGGATTTGGGGACCGCCAATGTGTTGACGCAGGGCCCTTGTTTCCAAAGTTTTGCCCCCCTGGCCACGCTTCACTTTTCTTTCCCCCCAGATTCTACATATAACCCCCCATTCGGCCCCCCGGTTTTCTTAGGGGAAAGAAACCCCGCCCAAAAACCGCCCAGGGAGTGATTTTTAAAAAACCCCCCCAACGCTCCGCACTGAGTGACTAATTGGGCCCCCCGCTGCCTCGCTGAGCCCCCCCCTTGGCCCCTACTTGGGCTTGGGGACCGCGAAAGGGGCCCGGGTTTTTTTTACCCCGTGGCCGCTTGGCTTTCCCCCCTACCCGCTGCTACCCTGCTTTAAATTCCCGGCCCCACAAACCCACTTTTTTGGCTGCGCCGCTGCCTGACCCCGCAAGCTAGCCCTCTTTCCTGACGATGAAAGGAAACCCCCCTTTCTTCAAACCCCCCCCTCCCAAGTGCGGGCGGCTACATCATCAAACCAATTTGTTTTTTTTCTCGTCCCCTACTGTCCCCTCCCCGGGGCTTGGTAAGCCGAGGGCCCGACCTCTCACCCAATGAAATTTCCCCTGCCCCCTTTCCAACCCTCTATACTTTGCCCCCCTATGCAAAAGGGTTGGGGGGATTTGGCCCATTTTTTTTTGCGCCAAGAAACTGCTGGGCTTTCCCCCCTCAAAATTTGGTTTTATCCTCGCTATATATGGCGCTGAGGCCCCGACCCCCATAGTAGATTTCCCTGGCTGAGGGGAACTGGATGGGGGGCGAGGCGGGCTTGGGAAACCGGTGAGGGGGCCCGCCCGGAAACCCGGGTTCCCCGGGGGCCCTGCCAAATTTAAAAGGTTTTTGTTTGAGGTTCCCCCCCGACTTTGGTGGGGGTTTTCCGTGTCATCTGGGGGGAAGAGGGGGACCTATCAAAAAACCAATTTAAGAAAAACCCCTTGGGTTTTCTGAAAAAAACCACGGGGGCCCCTAATGGGGAAAAGCGGCAGTTTTTGGCCTTTACCCAGTTGGGCCCCTGTGCGACGTCCCCTTTTCGTGCTTTCGGCCTGGGCCCGTTTTTTAGAAAAAAGGGTTTTTGCCACGCCACTCGCAGTTTCAGAGCCCGCCACCTTTCTGTCTGACATTTTGGGGTTTTTTCTAAAAAAGTACAGACACTGTTTTTAAAGAAAATTTTTTTATGATAAATAAAACAAACCCCCGGTTTTTTTACTCCAAAAAGGGGAAAACCCCGTAAAAAAGCTTGGGTAAACCCCTTGGGGTTTTTAAAATTTCGCTCCACCCAAAAGGGGGGGGAAAAAAATTTATTGGGAAAGTGTCTTTTCAAGCACTGTGGTTTTACTTTAAAAGTAAAAAACCAAAAAAGGGTTAATTAAAACCCTTTGCTTGTGAATTTGTACAAAAAAAAATGTATATATTTCGGTTTTTTAAAAAAGAAAAGGTTTTTTTTTTGTTTAGGGCCCGCAGGGAAAAAAAAACGCTTAAAATTTAAAACCCCTGGATTTAAATTTTCCAATAGAATTGACCCCCCACAAACTAGTAGGGTTTGTTTGGTTTTTACAAGGGGGTATTTTTTTTCGGGCCCCACAAAAAAAGAGAAAAAATTGTAATTAACCCCTTTGCTTGTTTAATTAGGGGTACCAAAAAAAAAAAATTTTTATTTGGCGTTTTAAAAAGCGGTTTAAAATTTTTTTTCAGCACCAAACCCGCAAAACAACGCTTAATTTAAACCCCTGGATGTAAATTGCGAATTTGGGAATTTGGGGGAACCCCCAAACTATAACTTTGTAGCGTGTTTTTCAATGGTTTTATTTTTTTACGCCCACCAAACAAGGGGTTTTAAAAATTTTAATTTACCTTTGCTTGTGAATTAGGGTACCCAAAAAAATAAATATATTTGGGGTTGAAAAAGAGGGTTTATTTTTTTTCCCGGGCCCCCGCCAAAAAAAACGGGGGTTAAATTAAAACCCCCGGATGTTAAAAATTTCGCCCAAAAGAAAATTTAGCCCCCCACAAAAAAAGGGAGCTTTTTTAGGTGGTTACAAAATGGCGTATTTTCACGCCACACAACAAAAGAAAAAAAATTGTTTTAAATTTTTAAACCTTTTTTTGTGAATTAGGGTACCCAAAAAAAAAATATATTTTTGGCGTTTAAAAAAAGCGGGTTTTTTTTTTGTCGCCACCAGCAAAAAAACGCTTAATTTTTCCCCCTGGATGTAAAAATTTGGGAAAAAGAATTTAGGGCCCCCACAAAAATAAAAGCTTTGTAGGTGTTAAATGGCGTATTTTTCTACCCACACAACAAGAGATAAAAAATTTTAATTAACCCCTTTTCTTTGGGGAATTAGGCACCAAAAAAAATATATATAAATTTTTGGGGTTTTAAAAAGGGCGGTTTTTTTTTTTGTAGGCCCCCCAGCAAAACAAAGGGGTTTTAATTAACCCCCGGATGGGAAAATTTTCGCAAAAAATTGGGGGGCCACCCCCAAACTATAGCTTTGTAAACGTGTTACAAATTTTGTATTTTTTCTACCCCACCCAAAAAAGTTTAAAAATTTTAAATTTAAAAATTTGCTTGTGAATTAGGCTACCAAAAAAAAAAAAAATATATTTTTTGGGGTTGAAAAAGGGCGGTTTTTTTTTTGGGCACACACCCGCAAAAAAACAACGCTTAAAATTAAACCCCCGGATGTTAAAAATTTCGCAATAGAATTGAGCCACCCCCAAACTAGTAGCTTTGTAGGGGGTTACAATGGCCCTTTTTTTTCTACGCCCCAAAAAAAGAGAATAAAATTGGGAAATTTTAACCCTTTTCTTGTGAATTTTGGCTACCAAAAAAAAAAAAAATATATATTTGGCGTTGAAAAAAAAACGGTTTATTTTTTTTCAGGCCCCACCCGCAAAAACAACGCTTTAAATTTAAAAACCCGGATGTAAAATTGCGCAATAGAATTTAGCCAAACCCCAAACTAGTTTGCTTTTTAGCGGTTTTTACAAAAGGCATTTTTTTTCTTAAAGCCACAACAAACCCAAAAGATTTAAAAATTTTAAAAAAACCTTTGCTTGTGAATTTAAGGGTACCAAAAAAAAAAATAAATTTTTGGCGTTGAAAAAGCGGTTTTTTTTTTTGTCAGCCAAAAACCAGCAAAAAAAAAAGCTTTAAAATTTAACCCCCCGGAAAGTAAAAATTTTCGAATAGAATTGAGCCACCAAAAAACTAGTAAACTTTGTACGGTTTTTTACAATGGTGATTTTTTTTTTACGCCCAAAAACAAGAGATAAATTGTAATTAATTTTCTTGTGAAAAAAGGCTCCCAAAAAAAAAAAAAAAATTTTTTTGGGGGTTGAAAAAAAAACGGGTTTTTTTTTTTTTGTCAGCACACCAGCAAAAAAAAACGCTTTAAATTAAAACCCCGGTTGTAAAATTTCGCAATGAATTGAGCCCACCAAAAAACTGTACTTTGTTTGCTGTTACAATGGGGTATTTTTTTTACGCCACACAACAAGAAAAAATTGTAAAATTAACCCTTTTCTTGTTGGGGAATTTTGGCTACCAAAAAAAAAAAAAAATATATTTTGGGGGTTGAAAAAAAGGGCGGTTTAAATTTTTGTCAGCACACCCCCCCAAAAAAACGCTTTAAATTAAACCCCTTTGGAATTTTTTAAATTGCGCAATAGAAAATTTACCAAACCCAAAAATAAATAGCTTTGTAAACGGGTTTCAAAAGGGGTATTTTTCTAGCCCCAAAAACCCCAAAAAGATAAAAAAATTTTAATTAACCTTTTCTTGTGAATTAGGCTACCCAAAAAAAAATATATATATTTGGCGTTGAAAAAAAACGGGGTTTTTTTTTTGTTTAGCACACCCCGGGAAAAAAAACGCTTAATTAACCCCTGGAATTTTAAAATTTCGCAATAGGGGGAATTTTTGGCCCAAACCCCAAAAAAATAGTAGCTTTGTAGCGTGTTACCCAATTTGGGGTTTTTTTTTTTTACGCCCCCACAACAAGAGAATTTAAAAATTTTAAAATTTAAATTTTGCTTGTGGGAATTTTTGGTACCCAAAAAAAAATATATAATTTGGCGTTGAAAAAAGGAAAGGTTTTTTTTTTTGTTTTAGGGACAAACCCCAAAAAAAACGGGTTAATTAAAACCCCCGGATGTAAAATTTGGGAATAAAATTCGCAGCCAAAAATGAAGTGGTATTTTTTTATTGTAAAAACCTTTTTTCTTTAAAAAGAAAAAACAAAAAGGAAAATGGCTTAGAACCCACTTGGATATTTTAATTTTATAATGCGCTGCATTGGGACCCCACTGGATTTCGATTTCCCAAAACCCCAAAAAAACAAAATAGAACATTTTAGAGAACAGTCCCCTGAGGAACCCAAACTTGGGGGGCCCCCCCACAAAAAAAACGGGTGTGTTAAAAAATCAGTTCTTTTAGGGGAAAGCGCTATCACCCCCAGCACAAACCCTTTCCCCTCAGTAAAAGTGGAGGGGGGGTTTAGCTCCCCGCGGCCGGGGGCTCGGGTTTTTTAGTTTCCCTTTTACGTTCCAAAAGAATTCCCGCCGGTCTCCCGGGTTGGGGTTCAAACCCCTGCACTTTTCATGCCCGGTATGCCCTTCTTCCTCCCAGAGTGGGTTTGGCCCCCTGTAAGCCATTTTTGCCCCGAGGGCCCTTTTTAATAAAAAAAACCCCCTTCGTTCCCGCGAATCCCCCAAAGTTCGAAAATTTGTTACCCAACCGAATTTTTTCCTGAAATTCTAAAAAGGGGAATTTCCCCCCATCTTAGAAATCGTTTCCCCCCAATTTTTCTAATTATATTTTATACCAATTTTTTTTTTAGTTACAGTATATTATTCTTAGAAATATACCTTTTTAGGGAAAATTTGCATCTTTCTCTCAACATCCAGAACTATGTATTTCCAGTCCCCTGCCTGCACGCGCTCTGTACATTATGAGAATCCTCTTTGGTCACCAAAAATGTAGCCTTTTGTGAAAATACAGGCAAGAGGCGGAAAGAGGGGATTCAGCTGCAGTTTTAGTGATACGTACAGCATGACAAAGACAGGGAACAGACTGCAGCAATAGAGATGATCAATGGCCACCTTTTTACATAAACAATGTTAGGTGTCTGTTTTTATATTGTAGAATTTTGCTTTAAAAAAAAAAAAAACATTTAACAGTTTAAATACGTTACCGAAAATACTTTTCTGGTTCATTTTGATTATTTTAGGTTATTTCTTTATTTTTAGTTTTTTTCACTTTAATACAAATTTGCTTACAGAATTTTATTGATTTCCTTGGAAATGATCACAATTTAGGTTTACTTTACTGTCAGATATATGATTTAAATTACACCAGTGGTGTAGCTAGGATTTTTGCCACCTGGGGCTGTCACTAAGTTTGCCGTCCTGTTTTACAGACCACAACACCACTTTTTACTGCACACTTCTTTTTACAGGCCCATCCTAACACTCATAAATTATAAAAAAAAATCATGTTTTTCTCTTCTTATATTCCAATTTTTTATTTACTTTTCTGTGTATTGAGCTGTATGAGGGTTTTCTATTTGTGGAATAGTTTTGACTAAGAAGCAGCCCTGGCACAAAACTCCATATGGTCCACACACAATATCCAATTATAAGTTTTCCCTTGGTCATGGACCTCAGGACTTTCTAAAATAAACACTATAAACAAAAGCAAGAAAGTAAAAGTGGCACTGATAAACCCTTAATCACAAGATCAGGGACAGGGGTGCATTCACTTTTACAAATAGGGACAGCTGTACACTGCTGCTATACAAGTGCCAATATAACCTACAATACTGCTCATAGAGACACAGATGGCGAACAGTAGGGTAAAATACAAGAAGTGGATACAGCAATTTCCAACAGAAGCAAAATAAACATGGCCATAGGAACTAGGAGTTGTCTTCTTGTGAGTAGTCATTCTCTTCTATGATGAGACTTTCCCTTTTTATACTCCATCCAACTCACAATGAGATGATGACTTCTCCCGACCATGAATCGCCCCTACAGACTTTACCAACAAATCTTAGACTTCTAATTTTTTGCACTTCCCTGCTAATTCCGACCTCTTGTTACAAAACTCTCATATCGCACCCAAATGTAAAATGACCCTTTGTGTTTAACAGTAAAAATATCCCAAGATGGCTATTGGACTCCTGTTTGTGCATCCAGCTTTATTCTTGTATTGTGGCCCTATATAGTAGGTAGGTACAACCCTAAAATTGGTAAGCAGATAGGTGGAACCCCTTTTATGTAGGTGTACCCCTGGTTTATATTTATGCAAGGATACCCCAATTAGGCAGATATTTATATAGTTCCCCCATTAAGTAGGTGGGTAGGTATATAGGCCTCTCATTAGGTAGGAAGGTATACAGGTCTTCCAGAAGGTAGAAAAGTATATAGGTCCCCGATTAACTAGGTAGGTATATATGCCCTCTATTATGTAGGTATAGAGACTCCCAATAGATAGGTATATAGGTCCACTTTAGGTAGGTATAGAGGCTCCCTGTATGTAAATAGGTAGGTTTATTCTCCCCTGTAGGTAGATAGGTAGATATATATGCCCCCTGTAGGTATACACCCCCATTAGGTAGATAGGTAGGTATAAGACTTCCTATACATAGATCAGTTGGTATGCATCTCCCTGTAGATAGCTAGGTATGTATATCAATGCTGGTTGGTATATGGCCCCCTGTAGATAGTCAAGCATATATATCCACTGTAGGTAGATAGGTATATGTCCCCTGTATGTAGATAAGTAGATTTAAATCCCCATGCAGATTGGTATATATGATCCCTGTAGGTAGATATATAAGTTTATGCGCCCCTGTAGCTGGATAGGTATGCCTTTGTTAGGTAAATAGTTAGGTCTAAGCTCCCCTTTAGGTAGATTGGTAGGTATAACCTTCTTCTGAAGGTAGATCAGTAGGTATATTTGCCCCCTACAGGTAGATAGGTAGGTACACATCCCCCTGTAGCAATACCATTATAAACAAAGCCCTGACATATGAGGGTTGTTGTAGAGTTCCTCACGGTGTTCGTTGAGGGCAGTTGTTAGTTTGTTCCAGTAAAAAAAAGGGATCTCCTACCCACTTGCCAACAGTATTTTAGTGCATACCAATGTAACTACAACAAGTAGTTAATCATAGCTCTAAATGAGCGCTATGAATTACCAAATTTGTTGTGGGCGATATTCTGGTGTATTTGAGGCATTACGTGCAGAGATTAATAGTTAATAGAAGGTAAGCTGGAAAAAAAGCTGACGTCCATCCTGTTCAGTATTGTGCTAAATGTTGCTCACTTGAAGGCAAAAAAAAAGCCTATGAGGGTAGAAGAATTGTCCTATTTTAGGGGAAAAAATATCCTTTCCGACTCCTGGAGTAAACGATTTTACCAGAATCTAGTCATATAATTGTTAAATTTACAACTCTAGAATGATCCACTCAGTTTCTGTTAGTGAAATACACAATGAAACAAGTTCATGGAGGAGAGTCCCACCGTTCACTGTCTAAGTAAAGAATCCCTTTCATGTTTATGAAGAAACGTTCCTTTCAAGATGTAGAGGATGCTCTTTGTCTTGAGATAATCATGGGTATAAATAGAATCCTGGGAGAAGATTCTTTATTGACCTTTAATAATTTAAAATATTTGTTATGTCCCTCGAAAGCCGTCTTTTCTCTAAATTAAATACCTAATCTTATAATCTTCTGGTGATTGCAGTACAGGCTTTTATTATTTTGTTGACCCGCTTTTTGTACCGGTTCAAGTCTACAGTGTTTTCTTTTATTGGATGACCAAACCTATACACAAAATCAGTGTGGTCTGACCAGTGATTGGTATAATGGTAGAATGCTGTTTATTGTTTGCCTGGTATGATTTTATAACTGATCCTGGTTGTGCTCTGGCAGCTGGCAGACACTAGTGTTACAATAAATTTTCTGTCACTAAAATTTCCAAAGGCTTTTCCAGTCACTTTTTCTCAGCATTTTTGTTTACAAGTAATCATGGAATGGATTTTTTTTTCATGTGCATAACCTTGGCATTATTGTATATTAAATATCTGCATTCTCTTCCAGGGCTCCACTTATCCAGTTTTGTAATAAACATGTCTTCTATTGTGTTACCTTTACAGAGGTAGATCATTGCAAAGAATTGATATTTCTGTGCATATATGTGTAAGATCTTTAATGATATATTAACAGAGAATAAGGCCCAAAACTGTCTTGTGGTATCCATTGTAAAGGGATTCATATGAGTATGTCATTAATCTAACCACCTTGAGTTCTATCACTCAGTTAGTTCTCTTATCCACTTGAACAATTTTCACCAGTCGAGCATTCTCATTTTAATTACAACCTTTATGTTGCACTGGATCTAATTCTTTCGAAAAAGCTAGTTATATGGATGCCAATGCCACACCCTGATCCAGTCTCTACATTGACTATTTCATAAAATATGATGCATTAGTTTGACGGATGATCTCATAAAACCATGCTGGAACGGAGTTATACTTTATTTTCAGTGATGATTCCTGTTATAGAATCTTTAGAAACTTTTAAAACATTTACTACAAAAGAGATTAAATTAATGCTTTAGTTTCGGATCAATTTTTACCTTTTTGAATATGGGACATTTGTAAGGCATCCTTTGGGACATATCGTTATTATACAGTCAAATGTAAATAGGGCCTGTCTATCCATTTTTTTTCCTATTTCCTTAGGACAGGAGGAGTATACATAGGACTGGGATTAGTTTTTTACTTTTCTTAAGGACTTTGCTTGACTTTTTTGGGTTAAACAGAAAAACAATTAAGTTGGAGTTTACCTCATCCCTCTGCCTATCAACAGGAAAGTCATTTTCCTCAGTAAATACAGGGGAAAAAAAAAATGTTTGATAGGCTTTTTCATCTCATCACAGTTTTACCTCACTTATTTTAAAGGCAAATTTTATTTCAATTTTTTCTACTTATATTAGTTAAAAAATTATTTTGGGATTAGTTTCACCTCTCTTTGGCAATTGCTTTTGTCTCAGCTTTGATTATAGTCCTTAATCATTATTTTAAGTTTATTTTTCTCCTTATTAGTTTTTCGTGCTTTCATGTCTGTTAGTAAGCTTAAAAATAGTGTTTTTCTTTTCATTTATTGCATCCTTTACATCTCTGTTGATCACATTGTTTTTTTTATTTCTGTTTTTAATCATTTTATATCCATAAGGTATGTAATTTCATATGAAACATAAGATGTTTTAAATATCTTCATTTATTATGTTATTTTATTTTTTAAATTGTCCAGTCAATGAGTTTAGGGCTCTTATGCAGACTAAATTATCTTTCTTGGAAAATTAGTGTTTTTGTGGTTCCTCATCAAATCCTCTATTGGGAATAAATGGTAATTTATTATATTGTGGTCGCTATTTCCGAGGTGTCCCCCAACCTGATCCTTTGTTACTTTGTCATGTTGTTAGTGACTATTATGCAATAGGGCTTTCCTCTAGTCGGCTTCCTGCCAGAGGTTTCGTTTTTAATTATGTGTGGGTAGTGGACAAAGCGGCAAAGGCCTTGTCAATTAAAGGGCTATGTGCCAGTACCTTAGGCCTGCGGTGGAGTGAAGCGCATATGTTGGTCTGCAAAAATAAGGTTGCAAGACATTTGTTCATTTTCTTTGCATCCTGCTTTTAGCAGTGATTCGTTGTCGGCTTTTAGGGAGCAGTTTAGAGCTGGGTGGGGATGCTCACTATCAACTCAGGATTTCTTGGCAATAAAGCAGGAAAGTAGGTGTCTGGGTAGTTGTTGAGCGATTTTTTGTCGGACAAAGTTGAATCGGCAAGGTTTTTATGGTGATCGAAATTTCCAGATATGCGATTAATTAAGGTTTAAAATCTGTGGCATCATCCATTAGATGCGCCTTTTTTCGGCGTTCCTGTAATTTTGGCGGCCAGCAAATAGATTACAGAATGAGGATGGGTTGCGATGTGTGTGCGACGTCATGACTGGATGTGTTTATGGTTGCGATTGCTGGAAAAAATCACATGATCATTTTACTTAGAACAGGTTTGTTTCAGCTCATCAGTGTTCTCGTGTTATAGGGATAGGACCTGCGTTTGCCTGTGGCCAAAAGCTCAGCGAAATTAGTCTATTTTGACAAGAGAAACCTTCTATTGCTGTAGATCTTCCAATTTGTAGTTAGTTAGGGACTTTGAACATTTTATGTTAGTTAGCTAGGCATTTAAAAGGAGAATCTACCACTGTAAAATCACGGGCGCGTGGAGGCGGGGGGTGTGGGGTGGGGGGCGGCCGCGGCGGGCGAACACAGACAAGCTCTATCTATAAAGAACACACTGGATTAAAGTTCACAAGACTTAGTGTAGACATTGTAGTGGATATCTTATTATTACAGTTTCGCTATTGAAATTTTTCTGGATATTGGCTGCCTGAACTTAAATTGGATAAACATTAATTTTAGTAACTGAGGTTCTTTGTTAGCTGCAAAACTCACTTTTTTTATAGTATAAATTTCAGTTAGGTGTTCAATTTTACCATTACCCTGTGACTGTTGATATATCTCCTTGCATTAAATTACAAACGCAATCTTGTAGTCAGACAGGTTTGTTTGTTGCCAAAAAATACCGTGTATGTACGAAAAATCACAAGGTACTGTCTTTTTTGACTTTAGCGCACCAGCATTGTTCATTGCGCAGCATTAGTAAATTTAAAACCGCAATTATATTCACTCAGGTGAATTGAATAAGGATGCAAAAATAAGTTTATTATATCAAAAAAATAAACAGTTAGTGTTTTTTGACTTTTGGCACCCAGCATGTTATTGAAAGGATCTTCGTAAATCTTTAAAACGCAATTTTATTCCCACAGGTGAATTGAAAGGAGCAAAAAATACCGTTTTATTATATCAAAAACATAAACGTTACGTGTTTGTTTTTGACTTTTGCACAACTCATAGGTTCATTGAGCGCATCTACTGTAATCTTAAACGCAATTTATATCACCACAGGTGTATTGAAGGTGCAAAAAATACCGTTTATTATATCAATACATAACAGTTAGTGTTTTTGAGTCGTTGCGCACCAGCCTGTTCATTGATGCGCATATGGTAAATTTAAATCGCCAATTCTATATTACCACAGGTGAATGAAAGGGTGCAAAATAATACAGTTTATTTATTCAAAATAACAGTTTCGTGTTTTTTGACTTTTGCGCACCCACTGTTCATTGACACAGCATCTACGTAATCTTAAAACAGCAATTCTATATTCATCAGGTGATTGAAAGGTTGCAATGAATACAGTTTATTATATCAAAACATACAGTTACGTGTTTTTTGACTTTTGCGCAACCGCATGTTCATTGACGCAGCTATTAGGGAAATCTTTAAAACACAATTTATATCACCACCGGGATTGAAGGTGCAAAAAAAATACAGTTTATAATATCAAAACATAAAGTTATGTGTTTTTTGACTTTTGCGCACCAGCATGTTCATTGAGCAGCATCAGTAAATCTTTAAAACAGCATTGTCTATTACCAGGGGTGAATTGAAAGGTGCAAAACATAGAGTTTATTTTATCAAACATAAAGTTACGTGTTTTTGTGACTTTTGCGCACAGCACGTTCATTGAGCAGCATCTACGTAAATCTTAAAACAGCACATTCTATATTCCACCACAGTGTGACTTGAAAGGTTGCAAAAATCTGTTTATTATATCTAAACATAACAGAATACTTGTTTTTTGGACTTTTGCCAGTCCAGATTTGGTGATAGACACCTTGCTCGTTAAATTTGAATCAGATTTTGTTTTGATTAGAGGGATTTGAGATAGCTGTGATTTGCTGTCTTATAATAAGAGAACTTTCCAAAATATATCCATACCTTCTCAAATTTTTTTTTATATTTCTGATAATGGAGCTAAATGATGGTTGTAAGCGAGCAAAGAGGGGGGTAAGCACATGGAGTAGAGGTTCGAGAGAAGAAGGTGCTCCTTCCAGTCCCCCTTGGCGACAGCACGCATGCCAGCGGATCGTCAGTTGCAGGACCGTTCAGCCTGTCATCGCTGGGTCAGGGCCTGTGAATCTATGTAACGACATCGTCGCCATCTGTCCTTCAGTGGTTAATCGCAACCTGCCTCTCTAGCAGGTACTTAACCTCCTCGTCCTCGCAGTCACCGGCCACAAATGTCGTCATCTGCCAATCATCAGCATCTGTCCACATGAAGCAGCCCGCATAAATGTCAACTCGAGTGTACCCACCACTGTGGATAATCCATTTTCTGGAAGACCTCTATTGATGACAAAATGCGTTGGAGGTCAGAAGGCGCATGTTAAAAGATCAAGAGGCCAAAAAGGGATGATTTCCTGACTCTGACGCCCAGTTACTGATGCCATCAGAGGGAGGTGAAGGACGGACAGCCGGTCAATCGGCCAAAAATCCCAGGGCGGTCGGGCAATGCCTTGCAGTGCCCCTTGTCTTGTTAGGCCCGAGCCCTTCTGTATGCAGAAAGTCTGGACGACCAAGTCACCTGTGTGATGATGATCGATGATGACGACTCATTGCGGATCCATCCTGGATTCTTTTGCTGAATTATGCTTGCGAGCGCTTCATCAGTGGACGAGGAGGGAAGACGATGGGGTAGTGTCAATACGGGTCCCGCCAACAACAAGAGAAGGAGAGAGGGCGGTGCAGAAGTCCGCTGATATGATTCAGCCCAGCCAACGGTCATAGCGCAAAAACACGACTCCTCGCTTTATGCCGTCAAAAAGGTCCAGGACCTCCTCAAGCCTGGCCTTCTTTGAGCAAGCCTCTGATTCACCCAGCGGAATGTTCATATGCCGCCTTGCGTAAACGCATAAGTGAGGCAACGAAAAGAACCTAAGTGGTTAACACACCCTACATTGTCTAGTCATCATGCAGCGAATGCATGAGTTGAAAAAAAAATTTATGGGGTGAGGGTGAACACTTGGCAAAAAAGGCCACAGACCGACGCGAGCCTCCATACCACTGGTCACACCCTCTGTCTCTCGCCTCCTCTCTCCTCCGCACCACCAAGCGTTTCCTCAGTAGCCACATGTCTCTCAGAGTCATAGTAAGGGATCGGCTCCGCTTCAGCCATCAACCGTTCGCCCGAGTACCACACAGCAAAGATCCAGGACCCATCCTACCCCTTCTCCTTCCGCCAGTTGACGACCTGCACGCCGTACAGCGGCCAGTCTAGCAGCCAGCCTTCTGTCTTTCCTAGGTCTGGGAGCAGATGAAAACTTTAACCTCAAACCTCCCAGAGGCCAAAAGCTTGAATGTCGGCATTGCCAGGCTTTGTGGCCTTGGAAATGTTTGCCTTTCCGTCTGGTGGACACAGATGCGGTCTCCGGCCACGTTCATACGGCCTCGCTTGCCCCAATAACCAGATGCCGAGCAGCATTTCTTCTGTCATCAGAAAAAGCCGTCCCCTGCCTTGGGGCCAGCCAGTGTCATCTAAAATTTCAAGCGCGGGTTGTCCTGCATCTGTGTCCGGGAAAAGTCCATACTCACCACCGACACATTGGACTAGTAAGCACGCGGCCAAGCGCCGCTATATCTCTGTGACACTCACTGGGTGTGAGCTGCGGTGGATGTCTCCGGAGGGTGACGGTGGCTTAGGCTCGGGCAGCGACGCTCTTCAAAACCACGGGATGGTGTGCAGGGCTTTTCCCCCAAGAGTCCTCTGCGTGGCATCACGTGCCAGAGAGACACAAGGCAGTGTTGATAATTAATCTGCTTGGAGACCGTCCACAACATCAGGTCAGGAGCATGTGGACGCGCTGCTAAGCAACGGAGACGAGCGCTTGGCTGAGGTGACGAGAACCTTGGCCAGGCAAGGTGGTGTGCGATAACGGTGCGAAATCTGCTGGGCCCGCCTTAAGATGGTAGGCTGGAGCACCATCCTTAGCCTGGCCACATGTCATGAACCCCCCTTGTCGTCCGCAGAAATTCTAAAGACGCTACCGGGTCTGACTGCCTGCTGAAGAAGGCTCGAGGTCTGAGTCCACTTCCGCCGTTCGCACCACTGCTTCGTCCCGCCTGGCTGCGTTGCGAGACGTTAAAGGACTTGGCCCTCCTCCGTCAATCCGTTCTCATGTTGACGTGGCCACACGCTGGATTCGACCCTCCACATGCGTTCCAGCGATTTGTGGGCAGACGCGCATGCCATTACGCAGTACGAAGTGGACCTCATGGCCTGACAAGCAGCGGTACGGACACCTCGGGGTGTGAATACACCACTCAAGTACGATGCGTGGAGGCAGGTTAAAAAAAGGAGCTCTGCTACCATCCTGCCAGTCTTAAAAGAAGCCACCAAAATAGGTCAGGTGCGGACAATTGGCCCTTGTCAGCATTGAGCTTGTGGTGATCTTAGTTCTGGATTACGATCGTTGGACACTCTGAACAAACGGTCCCCGCCAGCGACGGAGGAGGAGACGGATCACAGATGCGGCTCGGAAGCCTTTCTCATCCATCAAATCCACAAGGGCCCGACAGTTTCACCAAATTTCATAGGTCTATCATTAGGCGAGTGGTTTTTTCGGGGGGGGGGTCCAGAGCTAGTGCAAGGTGCGCGCATTCAGCTCTCAGGTGTTGCATCATCTCAGGCAATCGCGAGCTGTGTTGATGCTTGTGCCAGAGGCAGCGGAGGAGGAAGGAGGAGGTGGAGGTATTCCTAGGACCACCGAATGTTTACCGACGTCCTGTCCTGAAAGAGGTTGGCGGCGAATTTGAGGCGGAGGAGGGATAGATGAGCGAAGATGCAGTTTACTAGTTGCCCCTCGACCAGAGGTTGGGAAATCAAGGCAGCCATCTCTCACATGAGTGCTTTGGATGCTCCATTTCCTCCAACATGATCCCTCGCTTTACAGGCCATCAAAAGAACAAACCAGTTTACAGGGATGGCCACCCTTCGCGGATCCCGGTACAAAACAAAAATCAGCACTTTCCTTCCACCCTACCCAATTAGCAGAAGTAAAAATGCAGGAAATGGAGACCTTGCTGATTGATTCAACTGTGAGACATCTGTTCGCGTTCTCTGCGGATTTCTACGTTCATAAAATGTCACGGTGAACAACCATCAGCGACGTCGACAGCGTATGAGTGCCAGTAGGCATAGCGAGCACGGCAGCAGCAGGCAGGTGGCAGAGCCTAATGGTCGTGACCCTCTAGGCATCTTTGTTTACCACAACACCAACGCATGCAGGTGCAGGGGCACACATCCAACACACAGAGCATCAGCTTAAGATATGTGCCACGACTTTCTGCGTCTCAACACCCAGACTGTTTTTGCATGTGTTCATGGATCCAATAGACTTCTGGGTATACAAAATGGTGACGAATGGCCCGAGCTGGCTCGTCACGCCATAGAGGTGTTGTCCTCTGCCCCAGCAGCAGCGTCATATCTGAGCAGGACCTTCAGCACAGCTGGAGGCAGTATTACAGGACAAACGCATCCGGCTTCCTCACAGATAATGTGGATCGTTTGAGTTCATCAAGATGAATCAAAGGCATGGATCTTGATGATGTTGTCGGCCCAATTGCCGGAGGGTTCACCGGATTAGTTGCCAGTCTACTTCACATTCCTATTTTCAAGACAGAAATGGGTCCTCTTGGAAAATTTTTTTTTAAACAATGTTTCATTTCCTTACTGCAATTTTTTATTTATTCTCTTTATCCCAACGAGTCATATTTGCTGGTTTTGCTGTAGGAGACTGTAAAAGACAGCAAGGTTTCATGACACACCGTATTCCATTTTTACTCACTTTTTCTTAAGAAGTTTTCGCAGTATTGCCAATGGTTTTGAGGTAATGTTGCTCTTGAGATACAGCAAGATAAATCATGGTCCTTTTGGAACAGCAAGATAATGTGACTTCTACGTGGCATTTCTCCCTCACAATTTTTAATAGTGGCCTGAGAATTCATATATTTATAATTTTTTGGGGTCATGTTGTGTGAGATACAGCTTATAATTTTGGTCGCTTCTGGACAGAACTGTGGTCTTAAAAGTGGCATTTCTCCCTCACAATTTTTAATGTGGCTGATGGAAATCATATTTATAATTTTTTGGGCGTCATGTAGCTGTGAGATACAGCAATAATCATGCTTAGATCCTTATGTTACAGAAATGTGGCTTCTAAGTGGCAATTTCTCCCTCACAATTATTTTACTCAGTGGCTGAGAAGTCATCATTTATAATTTTTTGGGTCATGTTGCAGTGAGATACACTATAATTATGGTCCTTTGAAGCAGAAATGTGGCTTCATAAGTGAGCATTTCTCCCTCACCAATTTTAATAGTGGCTGAGAAGTCATTTTATAATTTTTTGGGTCTTGTAGCTGTGAGATACATGCAATAACTCATGGTCCTTTGTACAAGCAAATGTGGCTCTTTAAGTCGGCATTTATCCCTCAATTTTTAACAGTGGCCTGAGATAGTAAATTTTATAATTTTTTTGGGTCATGTGCATTTGAAATGCCAGCAATACTACAGGTCCACTATTTATAAAAAAATGTTCGTTTCTAACAGAATTTGTTCTCACAATTGACCAAAGTTGCTCAAGGGTCATGCTTTTATTTTTGGGAGGCATTTTGCTGTGACTGGCGCTATAATACAGGACCTATTCTAAAAAGATGTTGTTTCTAATCTAGACACTTGTTATTCACAATTGACAAAGTAGTCAAGGGTCATGCGCTTCTGAATTTAGGGGGCATTTTGCTGTGACATGCAGCTATACTTACAGGTCTATTCGTAAAAAATGTTGTTCTAAACTGACAATTTGTTCCTTTCACAATTGTCCAAGATGTGGCTCTAAGGGTGATGGTGCTGTCATGTGAAACTGATAGGTAGTTAGGACACTGGCTTAATGGACAATATTGCCAAAATGACTTGTTTTTGAAGATCTTTAAACATACGCTATCAATCTCCTGTATTGAGACAATGAAACAAAAAAAAGAGAAACATAAGACATAGTTGGGATTACATCCTTATTTAAAAATGCTGTTTTCTAGAATTAAAGTACTAAAAATACTTGCATGTACAAAATAGCCTGTTAAAAAATTCCTCTCTGATTGTACACGTGGATGGTACAGGGAAACACTTGACCAGATGTAGGGTTATTCAGAGGACATGGAGTATGGAGCACGGAAAAAGAACAAAGTACAGAGGTACCATTTCCTCCTAGCACGTTGAGTAAACATGATGACAAAATAAGAATTGCAAGATAAAGGCACTCTGGGTGTAACAGGAAGCGTTTTAACCACCATTATTTCTCCAAGTGGAAGCTCAATGGTCGACACTCATACGGACGGGTAGCAAGCGCAGACCCAGTGTATTTGACTGTCGTACAGAGGAAGGCTGGAGTTCTCACACTTCCGCTTCCGAACACTTTGCTTCAGTACGACAGTTTTCGTTGCGGCGTCATCCAGGGCATTTTAACCTGCTGTGTTAATACGATGACGGAGCGCTCAGCCTGGCTTTCGATCGCACCCACTGTAACTACGGCCCTGGGTCATGCTGTGGCCCAGGAGGACAGGTCTGATGAGTCAAATTGTAGTCCAGTTCAACTAAAATGGTGGTGAAGACTCCTTTTTGCGGCACTTTTAAATTGTGTGGGGTTCATGCAGGTTTCGGGGCATATGCTGTTTGTGCCTCAGGAACAGGTATAGTCAATGTCTAGTTCAACAACCATATGGATGACGTTTGAAAATAGACTCCTTTTCCAGGCACTTTTTAAATGTGGGGCTTCATGGCAGGTTTGGCGGCTACATGCTGTGGCCCAGGCGACAGGGTATAGTCTTAATGTCCAGTGAACTAAAATGTACGTGGTTGAAAGACTCCTTTTTCCGGGCACTTTTTTAATGTGGGGGTCCATGGCAGGTTTTTGGGGCTCTATGCTGTGGCCCAGGACAGGTATAGTCAATGTCAGTGAACTAAAATTGGTGTTGAAAGACTCCATTTTTCCGGCACTTTTTAAATGTTGGGAGGTCAGCAGGTTTGGGGCTCATTGCTGGGGGCCCAGGACAGGTATTGTTCAATGTCCATGTGACACTAAAATGGTGGTTGAAAAGACTCTTTTTCCTGTGCACTTTTTTAAATGTGGAGGGTCATGCAGGTTTGGGGCTCCTGCTGTGGGCCCAGGAGCGGAAGCCGTGATAAGTCAGATGTCCAGTGAAACTTAAATGGTGCGTTTGCTGAGAAAGACTCACTTTTTCCGTGCGCTCACTTTTAAATGTGTGGGGTCATTGCCAGTTTGGGGCTCATGCTGTGGCCTCAGACAGGTATTAGTACAATGTCAGTTCAACTAAATGGTGGTCTGAAAGCACTTCCTTTTTGCGGCACTTTTTTAAAATGTGTGGGGTCATGCAGGTTTGGGGACTATATGCTGCGTTCCAGGACAGGTATAGTCAATGCTCCAGTTTCAAGTAACTTGATGGTTTCAAATCATACTGCCTTCTGGCACTTTTTAAATTCTGTGGGTGTTGAATGCAGGTTTAAGGGTCAGGCTGTCGGTACCAAGACAGGGATAGTAATATGGTCTGTGACTATTTGTTTCTCGTGACTTTTTTAACCTACAGTGTGTGTGCTAGAATGTAGCACGTTATCCATTTGACTGTTGTGGATGCTAATTTAGCTTCTCCACCTTTTTTGGGGTAATAATGAAGGTGTTTTTGCTCCCCCAAGCTTTAAGGTCATCGCGCATAATCGATGCTCCTACGAAAAACCTTATCGATAGGGGCCGACTATGACTATCAAATCGATCTCGATACCCAACGCAATCGCCAAATTTAACATAATAAAAATTTACAGTTTAAAAAAAAAAAAAGCATAGTCTACCACAGAGCAAATGTAGCCCAAATAGGACTATGTTTCATCTATAAATGTCTATGTGGCAGCCACAGCTCCATGGTGGTATACATCAAGGTACTTTTTTTCACAGTATCCTGATGGATATCTGTGAAGCAGTGCATGATGAGATGTGAACCCAGCCTTAGAGGGGTATTCCCTTCTTATTGATTAGCTTTAAATATTAAGGTGGTTTTACCATGAAGTAAAATTGACATGGGAAGCTTGCAAATTAAATATTAAACATTTTCCCATTCATCATTATTAAAAATTCTGGAACGTTTTCGTTTTAGCTGATACCTTAGTGAACAGCTTATTGATGGATCAACCATATTTGAGCTCCTCATCCTGGCCAACATGCCAGAAAACCCTGTCCTCAGGCAGTACTGTCATCTTTCCCCTGCTTCATGATCTCAAGGGGTGTTAAAACCCCCCGGGTGCTGTCATTCTATTAAAGTCCCCGGTACCTTTTGTAAATTGGGAAAACAGTGCAAATAAATAAAAAAAGGGGACCTCAATCAGGTTGGCATTGAGGAAAAAAAAAAATCAACCCAAGCCCCCATTTGAGAGGGAAAATGCTAAAAATGCTCAGCTACCCAAATTGCCCCGTAATGTCCAAAATATACTACATCTCTACCCCCCCTTTCACAATTCCACAATTTTAGCATTCAAGCTTTTACATAAACAGACATTTGTTTGACTAAAGGGGAGCAACTGGATGAGAGGCTTTTGGGGGGTTTGCTTTTGGGGGCCATGATGTGCAGTTCAAACAAAAAATCATGCCCCCTTTTTAAAATGAATGAAAGTAAGCAGGACAAACTAGGTATGAAATACCTTTGTGGTGAAATCCATATGTTTGTGTAAATGCAACACAAAATGCTAGAACACAAGATGTAAAATTATGTCAATCAACTTTTGAGAATTCATATGAAAAATATAGAAAGGTCGAGAATAGATGACTACTAGATTGGGGTAATCAGTATTTATTATGTTACTTTTCTCAGTGTGAAAGCACCCTTAGGCCTCGTTCACACGGCTTATTCTGCCGCGTATTGGCGCCGTACTGCGCGCCGGATTTGCGCTTCAGTACGGTGCCAATCCGCGGCAGCAATTACGGTAATCCACTGCTCTCATTGAGAACAGTGGAAATCCGTCGCTCCTCCCGCTCGGCGAATCGCCGCGGGGGGAGAAAGTGACATGACCATTATTTACGCCGCGTACGCGCCGAAAACATTGATTTGTTTTTGGGGCGGGGTGCGGCGCCCCCGCGGCGCTCGGCCCCCGCCCCCGTCCCGCCCCTTATTCACGGCGGATTTGTGCGCTCAATACGCCGCACAAATCCGTCGGGAATAAGCCGTGTGAACACGGCCTTAATAAGCATTAAAGCAGGGGCGTTGCTAGGGTCCTAAAACATCCGGGGCTCGGGCCCTTTGTGTTTTTCTGGGTAGGGCTGGGTTCACACGACATTTTTCACGCCTCATTGTGAACTGTGGATGTTTTTTTACAGGAAAAACCTTGTGTTCCTGTCACTAATTTTCTGCACATCCCACACAGATCCCGTCCATCTCCTCAGCAGTCACTGTACAGTAAAAATCACCAATGACAAATTTACTTTTTCAGAACTTCTCACCATCATATCACAGTACCCCTAAACAGTCACCAAAACATACACCGATACATGGAGCAAATCTACCTGACAAGTGATTGTTACTAAAACCCTCCTACAAAACCAAGACCCAAAACTATTACTACTTAAAGGCTCAAATAATCCTGCCAGACCCCACATGTGACTATCAGCTGTACACAGCTCTGAAGACATTACCACTGCCATTTAGTGACCATGTAGTGGTAGTTACTAGCTGGATGTAGACGCTCTGCCGACAGAAAAGTGATTACACTGCAGTTACATTTAGTGACTCACCGGAGACGTCTTTTCTGATAAACCCGTCGTTTCACCTTCCCTTCTCTTCTCCATCCGGTTCACACCTTCATGCTGATTGCTCCCGGCCAATACTCGTCCCTGAGGATTTGGACACAAATATCTTAGAATCCTCCATTTCCAGCAATCCTTAATTATAGGTATAGCAGCCCCCTCAGTTAGGTATATTGGGGCACTGAAGCAGTATATGGGGCCACAGGCAGGTATATGGGGCCACAGGCAGGTATATAGGGGCCACAGGCAGGTATATAGGGGCCACAGGCAGTATATGGGGGGGCACGGCATATATGGGGCCACTGTGGCAGTATATGGGGCCACAGGCAGTATATGGGGGCCACAAGAAGGTATATAGGGGCACTGAGGCAGAATATAGGGGCACTGAGGCAGTATATGGGGGGCCACAGGCAGCATATGGGGGCCACAGGCAGGGATATGGGGGTCACAGAAGGGATATGGGGGCCACGGCAGTATCTTGGGCGCACCGTCAGGCATTATAGGGGCACAGGCAGCATATGGGGGCCACAGCAGGGATATGGGGGCCACAGGCAGTATATGGGGAGCACAGGCAGCATATGGGGGCCACAGGCAGGCATTATAGGGGCACAGGCAGGGATATGGGGGCCACAGGCAGTATATGGGGGCCACAGCAGTAATATGGGGGCCACAGGCAGGGATATGGGGGCACAGGCAGTAATATGGGGGCCACAGGCAGGGATATGGGGGCCACAGGCAGGCATTATAGGGGCCAGGCAGTATAACAACATTCATAATCACCTTAACTCCACCGGCGAGCGCGCTCTGTCCTCTTCAGCCCGCGCTCCTCCGACAGCTCCTCGGGCCCCACGGCCTATGACGCGCTGTGCCCCGAGGAGAGGCCCAGCATCGCGATGACATCACATCATCGGGGACGCTGCCGGCTGAGGCGCACAGGGCCGCGCGGGTCCTCGCGTTTGTGAGGACCTGGCGGCCCCGCAGTGTCGGACCCAGAGCCGATCCGCAACTGTCTGCGGAGCAGGGAGCGCTCGCTCTCTGCTCCGCAGAAGCCCGCAGCTGCATGTGCGTCCAGCGGACGCACATGCAGCTGAAGGGCCAGTCGGTGCTCCAAAGCCCACGGCAGCGGCCCGGAGGCCCGGGGGGACTGGGGCACAGGGAGTTTTATTCGGGGCCCGAGCCCCGAATAAAACAGCCTAGCGACGCCCCTGCTATAGGGGCTACATAGGCAGGCTATAGGGGCTACAGGGGCTAGATATGCAGGTTATAGGGGCTATAGGCAAGCTATAGGGGCTACAGGGGCTAGATAGGCAGGTTACTGGGGCTAGATAGGCAGGCTGTAGGGTCTACAGGGCTAGATAGGAGGCTATGGGGCTAGATAGGCATGCTATATGGGCTACAGGGGCTAGATAGGCAGGCTACAGGGGCTACCGGGGCTAGATTTGGCAGGCTATAGGTGCTAGAAAAGGCAGGCTATAGGGCCTAGCTAGTCGGGCTACATGGACTAGATAGGAAGGCTATGGGGCTAGATAGGCAGGCTATAGGGGCTACAGGGCTAGATAGGCAGGCTATAGGGACTACATAGGCAGGCTATAGGGGCTACAGGGGCTAGATAGGCAGGCTATGGGGCTAGATAGGCAGGCTCTGGGGCTAGATTGGCAGGCTATGGGGCTAGATAGGCAGGCTATAGGGGCTACAGGGGCTAGATAGGCAGGCTATGAGGCTTGATAGGCAGGCTATAGGGGCTACCAGGGGCTAAAACAGGCAGGCAGTGGAGTTAAAATAAGAAAATAGTTTACTTACCTCGTGTCCCCGCTCCCCGATGCGCCACGCCCAGCCCCTGTGCTCCCCGGCGGGCGGAGCAGTGATGTGAGTCACTGCGCACCCATGTGATAACTGGGAGCCGGCAGGGGAAGTAGCAGAGCGGAGCTAGCGGAAAAAAACCCTTCTGCTACCTCCGGGCAGTGCTGCCTTGAACGCTAGGGCCGGAGGGCCCGGACGTTCAGAGGCAGCATGCGCCGGGCCCCGAAGCTCCGCGCCCACCGCAGTGAACTGTATGTTCACTGCCGGCGGACACAGGAGTGGCATTACTGGGGGAGTAGACATAGTAGCAGCTGCCCCGGGGCACGGGCCCTGGAAGACACGGGCCCCAGGGCAGCTGCTACGTCTGCTACCCGGTAGTTACGCCCCTGCTATAAGCTATCTATATTTGTGCTGGAGGACCAATAAGCTACCTATATATGTGCGGGGGACTTAAAGCTACCTATAAGCTACTATATACGTGCTGGTGGCCCAAAAAGCTAAACCTATATATGTATTGGGGGACATATAAGCGACCTATATAGTGCTGGGGAACCTATAAACTACCTATATATGTGCTGGGGGGGACCAATAAGCTATCTGTATATGCGTGGAGGACTATAAGCTACCTATATTGTGCGGGAGACCTATAAGCTACCTACATATGTACTGGGGGACCTATAAGCTACTTCTATATGTGCTGGAGAACAATAAGCTATCTATATATGTGCTGGGGGACCTATAAGACTACCTATATATAGGCTGGGGGACCTATAATAATATATATAGCTACCTATATAGTGCTGGGGGACCTATAGGCTACATATATATTGCTGGGGGGACCAATAAGCTACCTTTATATGTGCTTGGGGACTTATAAGCTACGGTATTTTAATGCTGGGGGACCTATAACCTGCCTATATAAACCCACTGGGCAACTATAGCCTGCCTATATACCTACTGGGGCAACTATAACCTATATACCTACCTACTGGTAAACATATTAAACTATATAAACCACCTCTGGGGGACATATACTTACTGGGGGACCCTACTACCCATACTGGGGGACATGTAACTTAAATGAGTTGTGTATTGAATAGTCGTTAAGCCATTTGTTACGGTCTCAAGTTGATTGGTAAGAGCTTAGCAATCGACTCCGTGGACTACAGTCGGTTTTTTAAGCCGGTTGTTAAGGCCTCAATTCGATTTACAAGAGCTTAGCAATCGACTCCGGGGTCTACTCAGTGTCATATGCAGAGATTGTCTTTCAAAATAGACTATGGGGGCTGCCAGCATTGCTGCAGAGGTTTAAAGGGTGGGGGTCAAACCGTCAGTGCTCAGACCATATGCCGCACACTGAATCAAATTGCTCTGTATGGCTTTCATCCCCGAAGGAAACCTTTCTAATGATGATACGCAAGAATGCCTGCCAAACAGTTTGCTAAAGACAAGCAGACTAGGGGCATGAATTTCGGAACCATGTCCTGTGGTCTGATGACCCCCAAGAAAAAGTTTTTGGGTTCAATGTGTAAAACCCTTTCAGTTAAAAAAAGGAAACCATAAAGGGCCCAAGGGTTGAAATGTGATTACGAAGCGGGAGCATGATCCCCCCCTCAAAAACAAACCGCAGGTCAGTATTTCAATGTGAAAAGACCTCAAGCATCCCCAAAAACCCTTTTGCTAAAGAAAACTGAGGGGAAAAGGGGTGCGGGAAAACGGGCCAAGCATGGTCTCCGGCCCCAAACACTCCGAGCAGCTGTGGGGCCCTCCTCACGAAAATAAAGAAGCCCCAAGATTTTTTAACTTTCCAGCTGCCCCCTTTGATGTTGTAATGGCGGATTTTAAGGGGAAATCCAGGGGTTTTTGAAAATTTTTGGTGACGCCCTCTAAGCGAACTCCCATGCCCCCAAAGGGAGAAAAGGGGCATTCTGTGGAAAAAAAGGGTTTGGGCCACACAAAATATAACACTTTGGGCAAAATTTTGTCCATTACCCCTTGGGGGTAAACCTCACTTTTTTTGGCCAGTGGTTTAGAAATTTATGCTGTTTTGTGAAGTTTTTTTTTGGAGGGCACCCCCAAATTTTTAATTAATAATAATAATAATCTTTTTTTTTATATAGTGCCAACAAAACCCCGCGGGACTTTAGAGGGTTAAAATTTAAACAGAAAAAAGGACAGACTTTTCCACAGGGGAGAGACTTACTTACAAAGACCCCCAAGGTTTTTTGGGCCCTCTCCAAGAGCTTACAATTTTTTCAAGGTATTTCCCTCTTCAATGTTTTAAAATTTGTCCATATCTTCAGTGTTGTCCATGAAAGGATTAAATACAATTTTTAAAAAAAATGTGAGGGGGGTAAAACTCATTTTTGTGAAATTTATATATTTAATTTTTTTTATTTGCAGGATGAGTTTTAAAGTTTTTAGTGGACAAATTTTAATCCCCAAAAATTTAAAGGTATTGAGGAGCCAAAAAAAAAATATTTTGGATTTGGAACTGGGGGGAAAAACCCAAAAATGGGAAATTTTTTTTTGAGGGGGGCAAGGTATACCCGGGTTCACAAAAGAAAAAATAAAGAAAAATTTAAATCTGTATATGCAGGCCAGAAACGATTCCAGCAATCCCAAATTTTTATAGTTTTTATTTTCTTTTATTTCGTTTAAAAAAAAATTTGCTTTCTTAAAAAAAAATCAAATAGAAATTTTCCCTGGGGAGCCTGTGAAAAGGGCCCCTCTTTTTTAAAGTGGTTGAGATCTATTTTATTGCTCCCAAATTGGGAGTTTATGAAAACTTTTGATCATTTTTTGTTTTTTTTTTTTTTCTGAAATTTTTTTTAGGGAAGAGATATGATATTGTTTAAAGCGGGTTTTTTTTACTGCGGAATCAATACCAACTTTGAAAAAATTTTTTTTCTTTTACACATTTTTAAATTTTTTTTAAATTTTACTTTATTTTTCATTTTTTTTTATTTTTGCAATTTTTTTGTTTCCCGTAGAGTTTCTTAAACATCTAATCACCTGATTTCCCCTTTTAAATATATAAAAAGCCCCTATATAATTTTTTTTTTGCTTTTATCTTCTATTACACCTTCTATGGCCTTAATTTAAACCCCCTTCTGCTATGGTAACCGAAAAGGCACCGGCGCAATTGCATCCCCCGGGGTGGTAATCTTGGGCTGCCTTTTGGCCCGTAGCCCCATTGTATATTCATTTAGATCTGACGTTATGTTTACTGTTTCCCTTTTAATAGTTAAATGGGGTGGGTTCGGGGTTGCCTTTCCGATGCTGGCCACAAACATCAGGTGCCCGGCTGTAACTTTAAAAACCCCACCTGCCGCATATGGAGCGGGCCCCAGTCCCGTAGCCTGCTCCAACCCCTTTACGCTCCATGGTTATCTTCAAGTGTAAATATGGATATCCTCAAAACTCTTACATTAAATTTAAATTTTTAGCATGGGAAAAAGACAAATAAAACATTTCGGAGATAAAAGCAGGGGGGGTTTTCTAGGGGCCTAAAAAATCCGGGGCTTTGGAAGGGCCCCTTTTTGTTTTTCTGGGTAGGGCTGGGTTCCAAACGACATTTTTCGCGCCTCATTGTGAAATGCGGATGTTTTTTTTCAGGGGAAAAAAACTTTTTGTTCCTGTCAAATAATTTTCTGCACATCCACACAGATCCCGCCCCCTCCCCCAGCAGTCCTTTTACAATAAAAAAACCCCAATGACAAATTTAAATTTTCAGAATTCTTTACCTTCATATGACAAAACCCCCAAAAGTCCCAAACATACCAAAATACAATGGAGCAAAAAATACCCGGGCGAGTGATTGTTACTAAAACGCTCCCACAAAAACCCAAAACCAAAAATATTACTTCTTAAGGCCCCAAATAAACCTTTCCGAAACCCCGGGCCCAAAAGCGGGCTCCCCCCATGTGACTACCACTTTACACCGGCCCTAGAGCCCTATATTAAAAGCCATCAGTGACCGATAGTGGGAGTTTCTTGTTGTATGTAGACCCCTTCAAAAAAAATATAAATGATTACACTGCAGTTTTCAAATTTTGTAACTCACCAGAGAAAGTCTTTTTTTGATCACGTTTGTTCACTTGCCCTTTTCTTCTTCCCAAACCCGGTTTTACACCTTCTTGTTGGTTGCCCCGGCCAATACTTGTCCCCCAGGGTTTTGGGCACAAAAAAATTTAGAAACCTCACATTTTCCCCCCCCCCCCCTTAATTTTAAAGGGATAGAGTCCCTTCAGTTTTGGTAAAATAGGGGACTGAAGCAGTATATTTGGGGGCCCCCGGCCGTATTTTTAGGGGGGCAAAAGGCAGTATTTCAAGGGGGGGACGGCAGTATACAAGGGGGGGACGGCAGGGATATAGGGGGACTGGCAGGTTAAAATAGGGGGACCCGAGGCCCTTTTATGGGGGGCCCCAGGCAGTATATGGGGGGCCCCAGGCATTTTATGGGGGGCCCCAAAAGGGAGGTATTTTAAAGGGCACAGGGAGGCATATTGGGGGGGGGCCAAAGGAAAGGGGTATGGGGGGCCCAGGGGGGGTATGGGGGGGCCCCAGGGGAGGGATAAGGGGGCCACAAAGGGAGGCAATATGGGGGGCCCCAGGCAGGCATTTAAAAAGGGGGGACAGGAAGCATTATAGGGGCCCCGCAGGGATTTTTGGGGGGCCCCAAAGGGAGGGTTTTGGGGGCCACAGGCAGGGATTATAGGGGCCACAGACAGGTATATGGGGGGCCAAAGGACAGTAAAGGGGGGCCCCGGGAGGCATTATGGGGTAAAAAGGCAGGATTATGGGGGCCAAAGGGCCCTTTTAAAAGGGGCCACAGGGAGTATTTTTTGGGGGCCAAAAGGCAGGCATTTAGGGGCACCCGGGGATATGGGGGCCCCCAGACAGTGGGGTTTTTTGGGGCCCCCGGATGGATTTGGGGGCCACCGGCAGGGATATGGGGGCCACAGGCAGGCATTTAGGGGGACAGAAAAGGGATATGGGGGCCCGGCAAAGTTTTATGGGGGCCAAAGGCATTTTTTGGGGGGGCCCCAGGCAGGCAAAATTTTTTGGGGGACAAAGGGAGCCATTAAAGGGGCCAGGGGAGGGATATGGGGGGGCCCCCAGACAAATGGAAAGGGGCCCCCAGGCAAACCCTTTTAGGGGGACAGGGGCCATTTTTTAGGGGGACAGGCAGGGATAAGGGGGCCACAGGCAGGGGTATGGGGGGGCCCCAGGCAGGGGTAGGGGGCCCCCAGGCCCGGCAATTTTTTTAGGGCCACAGGCAGTTTATGGGGGCACTGGGGGCAAAAAAATTTAAAAAAAACCTTTAAAAATAAACAAAAAAAAATTAAAAAAAACCCCCCACATAACCCCACGTGGGGGAGCGGCCGGCCCCTGTTTCCCCTCCCCCCCTTCCCCGCCGCCCTCCTCCCCCGGGAAGGCCCCGCCCCTCGGGCCCCAAAGGGGCCCCCTTTACGCCGCCCTGTTGCCAGCCCCTGGGGACGGGGAGCGTCCCCGGGTGGGAAAGTTTTATTTCATCGCGAAAGCTTGGGCCCCCGGTGGAAAGGGCACGGGGCCGCGGCGGGTCCCCAACGCTGGAGGGGCCCCGGGGCCCCGGGTGTGTCACCTGGGGTCCCGACACTGTCCTGCCGGGGGGGAGGGGGCTCGCTCTCTGCTCCGCAGAACCCCGCGGCTTTTGTTTTGGTCCATCGGACGCCATGCACCCTAAAGGGGGGCCAGTCGGTGTCCGGGCCCCGCGCAGGGGCCCTGGACCCCGGGAGACCGGGGACAGGGTTTTTTATTGGGGGGCCCGCCCCCCGAATTAAAACAGCCTAGCGCCCGGCCCTGCTTTTAAAAGGCTAAAAGTTTTAAAAATTTTTCTCTGTTAAGACTCTTTGTCCCCCATAGCAACCAATCAGAGTTCCTTTTATTTTTTTAAAGACTATATGAAAAAAAGGGGGAGCTCTGTTGCTTTGGGCAAAAAAAGACAGTTTTAGAAAAGAGACGTTTTTATCCCGGGCCCCTTGTATCTATTTATTTTTTAAAATTTTAAATTTTAATGGGTTTTTTTTATTGCCACACTAGAAAACCTTAAAAATATGTATAAAATTTAAATTTAATAAAAGTAACACAAAAGCCCCAGGTACCTTAAAGTAATTCAAATGTAAATTACATCTTGTTTGATATAAAACACAGTTTGTAATAATATGGGTAAAAAAAAAAATGAAAATTTTTTTTTTAAAAAGTTTTTTAGTGTACAAAAGAAATGGAACATAAAAAACATATATGTTAACCTCATAATAGGACCAACCCATAGAATAAAGGTTTTAACACATTTGGGCACATGATGGGCCCACATGTAGGGGCCCCATTCCTGTTTTTCTCCCCCGGCACAATCGGGGGTACAAGTGGCGCCGCAGTCCGCATGCTCCTCTGTCAGTCGGTGTGCATGTCCCCACTCTTTATGGGGCACGCGAAAGGGCTCCCGCCCCTCCCTTTTTCTGCCTGCCCCCGGGGCTCCCAGCTTGCTTCAGATTTTGAAACCAACAAACCCCCGGCTGCCACCGAAAACCCATGCACATCGGGGAAAAAACCCCTGGTAGTGTTCTGCTCCCTGCAAGCCCAACCTCCCCCTTAGGGTTTGGCTCGGGTGAATAAAAAGGCCCTATTAGGGTATGTTCACACGGGGGAAATTTTTGTTCTCTTTTTTGGCCGGGGAATTTGCCGACCCTTTTGGGACATGGGGGGAGTTAAGTACATGTCAATTTTCGCGAGGGATTTACACGCCACGATTTATAAAGGGTAAAAGGGGGACAGCAGGCGGGCCCCCCCACCCCCCCCCCCTCCCCGCTGGGGGTATGCGCTTTCAGCGCGGGCTCTGAAAAGACATGATGTACTGCGGGGGGCGTACTGTATGTGCCGAATACTTAGTGTAAAATTATCCTTTGGGACTGGCCCCTGGCGTGGCTTTTTTTTTAAAACCACGGGCTTGTGGTTTTCCCGAGGGACCCCACCCCCTTAGGGGGGCCCCTTTATGTCAAGCCTCCGCTACAGTCTAAAAATGTCTGGTTAAGCCCTTTTGTTGCCCTTAGAAACCCAAAATGGGAAGCTCCTTTTCATTTTTTCAGGGGCACAAATTTTGAAAATGACAGAGGGCTCTGTTGGGGGTTGCTTTTGGGAAACAAGAAAGTTTTTAGCCCTGGGACAGTTTTCCTTGCTCAGTTTGTGCAGGCTCGGGCTTTTTAAAACCGGGGTTTTTGGGAAATTTTTCCTATATGTCCTTTTTAGGGAACCCTTCTCGCACAAGCCCGAAATGGGAAAATTCCAAGTCAGGAAGGGATTAAAGTAGAGGGTTTTTACTACGTCCCCTTTCCTGGTACATTTTCTGTCTACTAGTAACTTTTTTATCATGACTTTATGGGAAATTTGGGGTCCTGTTAACCTTTTGGAGAAAGGCCTCACACTGGTTGTGGGTAAAGCTGTGGATGTTATGTGTATCAGTTTTTAAAAAGGCATTTGTTACTGAGCCACATAAAGTATTGGTGTGTAAAATCAGATTGCTTTGGACGACTTAAGGGCCTTTTTTCAACAGATTGGTTTTCCTTTAAATTTTAATGTATAAGGCTTAGGGGTAAATGAGGGGGGGGCATTTTAAGGGATTTACCAGGTTTTTTCCCCTTTTTTTCCCCCCAAAAGGGGGTCTAGACTTGCTGCGGGAATTCCCCAGGTTAAGCTTTCTCTGAGTGGTGTCTGTTGGCAACAGATGACATTGGAGATTTCAAAGCATGGTACCAAAGCAAAAGATGAAAAGCGTAACTAGGCAGTCTAAAGTTTTTTTGGGAAAGGGGGAGTACTTAAAAAAGTGGTCAGTAAAAGGAAAGGGAAAAGGGGGCATAAAAAAGGGAAAGGGCAGGGAAAAGGGGGGGAAAACAGAAAGACCTGGTCAGGAAAAAAAATTTGAGTGGGCAGTAAGAAGCATGGCAATTAAAAGGAGACCAGAGATGTTGTGGTAGGGGTTGAGTGTGACAGGACTAGAGAAAAAAGTGTAATTGTGTATACAATTGGATCAGTGATTACGAACTGGAGGTGATTTTTTAAAGAATTTTACTTTTGGTTGGGCCAAAAAATACTAGTATTTTTTCCACAGGCATTTTTAAATGGTTTTTTTTTAAAAATGTCTATTAAATTTTCCTGGTAGAAAAAGGGGTAGTTTTTCCCCCCCCCATATAATAATTTTGCCGCAAAAAGGAAGTTGTTTTCACCCAAACCTTCCCAATTTTTTTTTAGGTGTATCCCTATAAAGGACCACCCTGGAAAATTGGGTGCTTTTGTTAGAGATATAACTAGCAGAAAGAGATTGTGACTCCACTGCACAGAGCTCTAGTGAGACCACATTCGAAATCCTGGTGTCAGTTCTGAAGTCCTACAAAAAGATAATGATAAAATAGAATGGGGCCAAAGATGGGCAAAAATGGTGGAAGATCTCAAGCACAAATGTATATCAGCATTAACTTAAAAACCTTCATTTGCATAACCTCAAATACAGAAAAGAATGGAAGTGCATGATCAAAACCTTTAAATATGTTAAGATGTAAATAAGATTTAGGAGGGAAGTGTTTTAAATAAGAGACTGAACAGAAATACAAGACGGCACAATCTGAGATGAGTTGATAGCAGAACCAGTACCGGAACAAATATTTCACCAAGATAGTAGTAGAAACTTGGAAAAAACTCCTAATAGATGTGGTGGGAAAAACAGTAAACGAATGTCAACCTCTCTGGAATGACCAGATCTATGCCAAGATATAAATAAAAAAAGAAATATAAGGACAGACTAGATGAACCATCAGTCGTCTATGCCTACGAGATGTAACATATTATATCCATGTTCCACAGAAATTTCAAAATGTTTCAAAATTGCAGTAAGTCAAATTATATTTTGGAATTTTTGTGGATTTTTCCCTTTTGAGTTTTGAGTACAGTGGGGAATCAGAGACAGTTTGCGCATAGAGCAGTGGGGGAGGTGGTGGTATATTCTGCAGTAAGGGCATGTCCCCACGACACGGGTTTTCACCCGGTTTTACAAACGGTTTTCGGTTTTCAAGTTGACGTTCCAAAAGTTTTGGACTCCCAACCACAGGAAATAAAAAAGAGGGCCTTTCTACACTCCAGACGCCCATGACCAGAAGCAGTTCACAGTCCTCTCTGTCAAATTCAGAACCAATTAGTAAATGCAGGGTAATGGTAAAGAAGAGATATCGAAGATAATATGGGAGTATTGTGGCCTATAGTCCTTTGAACCCACCTCTGTAGTAAAGTAGTCACAAAGAGGTGAGACAAAAACAGATTTCCTGACTGGTATTTAACCTGTACCGTGTAAACGGCCCCTAATTCTACAACATGTGAACATACTCTAAATGTAGAAGCAGCCTCACAATGGCTTCATACCTGGACATTGGATTCATGCATGATATGACCACATGGGATGTATTTTAGTTTCCTGACACTACTGGCATGACTAGATTTTTAATTCCTAACAAGATCAAAAATTGACTCATTAGCTCATGTTTCACTCTGAAGGCCTGTATCACAGATCCTTCCTGTACCCTAAAGCAATAATATTTTCGATAACACATAGTTGGTCTGGTAACCTAACCATGGCTCTTCTACACGATCACATATTAATTTCCTTCCTATGTCTAGCAGTGCAGAGTTTGTTTCTTTTGTAATTTTCAAGTTTCCAAGAACTTTATTGTAGGTGATAATACCTGGAGAGCATCATGCACCCCTCCTCCGCCTTAGATTGATTTTGCTTCTTTGAAAATGTATAAAAGTCATTCTGTAGATTATTATATGTTGTGTCTTAAATGGAATGTTTAAATATTCTGTGCTATCTATATTACCCAGACATATAAGAGCTGACATTAAGACTTGAGTCATTTCGAGATCATATTTTATACGGTTTTATTACGTCTCTTGGAACTGATTTAACTTTGTTTACAAGTTGAAGATTTAGTTTGTGGTTTTTGACCTGTTTAAAATTTACATTCAGTGTGGAAATAAAGCTTGATTAGCTTTGGAAAATAAGTTTTCTCTCACATTTGGTTATATACATGTATATAAAAAAAAGTGTAGAGAACACCAGATTATAGCACTCATCCACGTTCTGACTCATAACTAAGTTAATTCTAAAATTCTTTGAATTGTAAACTTAAAGCTTCTTTGTTTAAATGGTTACATGTCTATAAATAAATTGATATAGCAAAGGCTTATGGGAAGAGAGTTCAACTGTTGAATGCCCTCTATTGGATGTAGCAATCCTTAATTCGGTGACTCACTGAGTCTTGGAAAGGGAAAAGGATTCCAGCCAAGCCAGTTTTCAGACAGCTGTTTCGGGGTGTTGCCCCATATCAGACCAGAGCAGAGCTTAATAGCTACATAGATGAGAGGTGATGTGTGGCTCAGGAAGGGTAATCATCTTATTGGTTAAAGGCACCATGTCGATATATGCAGCTCACTTGGCATTTACATATAACAGATGCTTATGGGAACAGAGCTGAGCTCTCTATAAATAGGTTCATAAACTTTGGGGGAATAAGTAGGTTCATTAAGCTGGCTGCTGTCATTTCCTGTTCTAACACACACAACAGTTTGGGTTGTGTCAGGACGCACAGTTTAAGACTGGGTTAAACTCTGCCTCCTGCCCTGGCAATTGGACATCACAGTACATATTATTACATGAGATAAACATAGAAATGATAGGCCACATACATATCACAGCCACGATACCACCTCAGTTGCATGTTTGCATCTCAGATGTTATCCAGGAATGGCACAGGCATAGCTTGAGCGAAGGACAAGAAATTAGGTTGTTGTGAGGAATGTAGCTTTCTAAACAACTCACACATAACTGCTATTACACACATGAGCACTGTAGGAAAATCCTTTCCCCAAAACAGATGGTGAGGCACACTTCCTAATACTATCACTTACACAGGGTAAAGAAAGTGTATTGTGGTATGGCTAAAAGTTATGGTTTGGGCTGTTCATATTTTTAAGACATATTTTATTATTTTATAATGCCACCTTTAGGGGCATTTTTACTTTTTTTTTCTCCTGATTTCGCCTGTAACTGAGGCTGATATATTAGTCCCTATTTTAGAGGAAATACACCCCCTGAATTTACTACATAGCTGATTTGGGTTTGATAAGACCTAGCAGCTCATGTAGTTACCGAGGCCCAGCGGTCATGTGATTGCCGCCAGGGGTAAGCAGGAGGCCACGAGCACTCATTGAGCACAGCATATACAGCAATCAATAAAACAGGGATGGTAATAAACCATCCTTGCCTTCTCAATGGAGACATCTAATGCAGACAACCGGCTCTCCACTCAGGCAGCTGTACAATCAGTCTTTCAGAACATCCAAGCAGACATAAACAGCAAGCACCCAGATTTTTAAAGTCTATGGGCGGTCTGAAAGTAGTTAAAAAGAGTGCTGGATCCTACCTTATTCTATCCTTAGATATTGTTTTTTAATTTTATTCCACTTATTAGTTGGTCTAGTTTATGCCAATGATTGTGCCAACATTTTAGTATACAGCGTTGCATGATAAGCCATGCCGCAATTCCACAAAACATACCCCTTCATTTAGAAAATTGTGAAAGTGTGTAAAAACTGTCTCAAATACACAATAAATTATGGTGCAATTTCTATAGTGTTGTTGCAAATCTTTGGGTGGGCATTTTATTGCCAATAAAGGAGCACAGCCGAACCGATTACTGGTGAGATTTAAATGATTGATTAATATAAGTTTCCACCCATGGAAGAGGACACTTTTACTGATCATGGACCCATGGAGAGACAGAAGAACCTTTACATACTAAAACCAAATAAATGTTAGCCACGTTAATTGGCTAAATTGTATAAATAAAATTTTACTGGCCAATCAGATTCGTATATGGCAGAATGTACATATTTAGTAAAAGAATGTTTGTGCATAACACATTCATTCATACTGTCTTATTATATACTGCTCTACATATCTATTTTGAAATGGTTTGTCAGCACCAAGTCAAACAAATGGAGGTGGGTTCAAAGGACTATAGGGCCCAATACTCCAACATAATCTTCGATATCTCTTCTTTACCATTACCTTGCATTTACTAATTGGTCCTGAATTTGACAAAGAGGACTGTGAACCGCTTCTGGTCATTGGCCTCTGGAGTGTAGATAGGCCCTCTTTTTTATTTCCTGTGGTCGGGAGTCCAAAACTTTTAGAAAGTCAATATTTTTTTAGATAGCTTAGAAAACTAGAAGTGCTTTTAGTGGCGAATGGCTCACTGTGTAAAAAGGATGATAAAAGAGGCCCCATTTTTTTCTGCCAAATTCATTGAGGATCTGGCAGTAAAAAATGTCTATATCCATATGAAAATAGATACATATGGAGTTAGAGTAGTGTACTCATTGCGTTATACAAATTAGAACGATTACCTGGCCATGTGTGTGAGATAGAGTTCCCCAGTTTTGTGACAGGTGGTATTAAATCATGCTAAATCTTAAAAGAAAAAAAAAACTATGATAGGAAACCTATCAGCAAGTTCATAAAGTGCCTGCTGGGAGGATTCCCACCACATTCACCTGGTCAGGTTGCTATTATTGAGAGGTCTTTCATATAAAGCAAATAGAAGGAGACTAGTGTTGATCGAACTGTTCGAGAAAAGTTAAGTTCGAGTCGAACATCTCAATTTTCTCTAACTGGCTCCGAACATTTTACTGTTGTAAATGTTCGAGTTCGCAATGGCGTTTGACACACCATTTTAATCGTTTTCAGCGCCTTTCTGCTTTTTTGGCGGCCATCCAATCAGTGCAGAGCACAGAGATCACTGAGGTAGGGCTCTCATTGGCTGCTAAAATCACATGGCCATGTTATATATATTTCACTGTATTGTGTTCTGAACACCATTTTCAGTATAATATCTGTACTGTACAGACTGCTCTCTGTCTGCTTGCTTACATGCAGGCACAAGATTTGTTTATTAGTGATTTTAGACAGAAAACTGCTATTTTTGATTAGTTAGGTAACTAGTTTGGGGGGGGGGGGTTTAAAAGCTTAGGGAATCAAGACTTAGATAACTTTTCCTTTTTAGACAAATAGTTAGGGGGTTTGGTATTGTGGTGCATCTTTCCCCCACCAGAAGCGTTATTTGGTGATATTTGCAGGCTCACATAACACCAAATTCATATTCTGGAATTATATTTTACAGATAGGAAAAAAAATTTGCCTCCACAACTTTGAGATTTCTTTGATTCTTTAAAACTTGTAGCTTTATTTAAAAAAACTTTAAAGTCCCTTTTTAAAAGGGAAGACATTAACAGTTCAGCAAGCGTTCCACCGACGCGTTTCGGGAGGCTGTCCTTTATGGTGTGATGTCAGAGCCTCATTTCCCTTATAATGTTGGAAATAATACACTGATACAAATTTAAAAAAATATGAAAAAAATAAAAAAACCTTTTATATTGATGATTATAATTGCTGTATAATTATCACAGCAATTATATCAGCCCTTTTCAGCAGCAATTAACGCATACCAAAATAAAAGGTTTTTATTGTTTCTATATTTTTAATTTGTTCATGTATTATTTCCAACACATATAAAGGAAATGAGGTAACTCTGACATCACCCCCAGAATAAGGGGAAGCCCCCGAAACGCACGGAGAACGCTGCTGAACTGTTAAGTCAGCCTTGAAATATGGACTTCTAAAGTAATTTAATAAGAGCTATAACAGTTTTTAAAGAATCAAAGAAATCTTCACAATTGCTGGAGTGCATATATTTCCTTACCTGTATGCAAGCAGGATACTGGCTCCGATCTCCCATTCTCGGCAACCAAGTAGGTGAGCTGAATATATCCATTTCATTATTTTTCACTATATACAGAGTGCTTGATTTGTAAATCATACTCAGGCCCAAAAATGTCATTTTTGCATATTCTGGGGTGAAATCATTTTTAAAAATTACGTTTCAATTCTCTATACAAAGAAATATAATTCTAAATAGTGGTTGTTGGTGAAATTTTCTGATGGAGAAAAGTTCATTTGCAGTTTTGGGCTCATATTGTATAGAACACTCTCCTATCCCTATACAAAAATATATTTTAATGTGTTGGTTGGTGAAAATTATTCTGAGTGAAGAAAAGTTCATTTTTGGCAGTTTTGGGGGTGAAATACCTTTCAAATATACCGTGTTTTATTGTCATACAGATATATACCCAGGAAATAGAGTTCTCTCAGTTGCTAAATCTTACTCATTGCCAAAAAGTGTAATTTTGTCAGATGTTAAGTTCACAAAACGCTGAAATATACCAGTGCGTCATTGTGATCCACATATATATACACTTATACATATATCTTGTGTCACGTGCAGAGCTATAACATTTAGCTTTTGAACATGGTGAGAACTAGAAGTGGTAAGCGAGCAAGGAGAGGCATAGAAGTTGAGAAAGAGGTACGAGACAAAGCACTCCTTTCAGTCCTCCGGACAACACACAAGCAAGCACATTGTCAGTCGCAGGACTGTCAGGCCTGTCATCACTTGCTCAGTTCTCTGTGCGTCTCATTACTGAACAGCGTCGCCGATCTTCAGTGGTTATCAGACCCTGCATCCAGCGGTTTTACCTCCTCTTCCTCTCAGTCATGGCCACAAATGTCATCATCATCATTATCAGTCCAACCTGAAGTAAACATGGGCCGAATGTCACAACCCAATATACAGACCAAATAATCCATATTACTAAGATTACTAAGTACTAAGGATGTACTAAGTTCGGTTATCATGAACCTCGATGCTTTCCATTGGCATGTTCTTGTTGCCACCAATGGTACAGCTGCCTAATCTTGATGAACTGGAAACTCCATGTTCCCCATTGGCATGTTCTCGCTGCAACCAATGGTACTGCCATCTAATCTAGTTGAACTGGAACCTCCATGTTCCTCATTAGCATGTTCTCGCTGCCACCAATGGTACTGCCGTCTAATCTAGTTGAACTGGAACCTCCATGTTCCCCATTGGCATGTTCTCGCTGCCACCAATGGTACTGTTGTTTAATCTAGTTCAGCCTGCAGAGGCGTAAGTTCAAGTTATTGGGCCCTGGTGAAAAAATGAAATGCCCCCCCCCATTACCAAGGCTGCCATCAGTCATCTATTAACTGTTTTAGGGCCCCATGCAGCTAAATCAAATGGGGCCTCCACCCTTTACTAGTTCCTATTTTTTAACACATCAGTGGGCCCTTTTTGATTAGAGCACCTGACAGGAGTACTGCTCATACTGCCCTATTGGCACCCCTGCCAGTTACCATGTGCCATTTCCAATATCAGTGTCTTCTAATGTGTTAAAGGGGCTTTTTGGCCCCTCAGGATGCAGGGCCCCGTAGCAGCTGCTACCGCTGCACCCCCTATAAATACGTCCCTGGCAGCTGAACCTCCATGTTCCTCTTTGGGATGTTCTTGCTGCCACCACATATGTCACATGTACAAAGCTTGCAAGCAGAGGCGTAACTTGAAGTTCTTGGGCCCTGGTGCAAAAAGTGAAATAGGGCTTCTGCCAGTTACCATGTGCCATTTCCAACACCGGTGTCTTCTTATGTGTCAAAGAAGCTTTTGAGCCCCTCAGGATGCAGGGCCCATAGCAGCTGCTACCGCTTCACCTCCTATAGCTACGCCCCTGCTTGCAAGCTGTCCTCATCTTTTCAGTTAGCCATTGAAAAGAATTAAGTATTTTAGCCTCTCAATTTTTTTCTGTCACTCTTAGGCCTCGTTCACACGGCTTATTTGGGCACAGATTGGCGTCGTACTCCGCGCCGGATTTGCGCTGCAGTACGGCGCCAATCCGTCCCTGTTATTACGGTAATCCACTGCTCTCATAGAGAACAGTGGATTCCGTCGCTCCTCCCCGCTCGGCGAATCCGCCGGGCGGGGAGAAACTGACATGCACATTATTTACGGGCATACCGCGTAAACAATGAATTGTCTATGGGCGGGCGCGCCCCTGCCGTCCGGCCCTCCCGTCCGCCCTTATTCACGGCGGATTTGTGAGCTCAATACGGCTCACAAATCCGTCGAGAATAAGCCGTGTGAACACGGCCTTAGAGCCAAATTTTCTTCACTAAGTTGTTCCACGTATCCAGTTGACTGTAATGGATGATAATTACAGCTTCTCCTCACCTGTATAGGTATAAAACTTTACCCGAACATCTTCTCCCCTTGACTTTAATGGGGTTCGGGTGCGAACTGGAAAATGTTACTGTTCGCACTTCTCTAAAGGAGACTTGTCACGCAGAGTGACCTTTAGAGAGGAGTCAGAAGAGAGCCACACGAGGGACCTTTCCCCAAGCACTTTGTAGTGTGCACGACAGGTGTTATAGCACACTACTAAAGTTGTGCAGAGTTTTAATTGCTTGTGATTAATGCAAGAAGAATAACATTATGCTGAAATTAAGCATAAAAATGGTAAATGTGCTGCACAAGCTCACAGCAAGAGTCATTGCCTAGGAGACCAAGGGTGGGGCCAGGGTTTATAAATTGCCCTGTAACTAGTGATAGTAGTTAGTTTGTTGTTGAACAGTTCAGTTCATGCTCTATCTCTGGACAAGACAACACTGGCCACGTGCTAGCTGAGGTCAAGATCCCTTCTCCTGCTCACGGCCATATATGCATGACGACTCTCTGAAGAAGAGAACTGGATGAAAGAGCATGCAGCTATCCAGATAGGAGACACCAGGAGTTGAACTGTGAGGTAAATTACGTCTTCTCCAGGCCTCACATTAGCTGATGACCAATTTGCCTCTGGCCTGGTTCAACACTGATATATTTGCTAGAAAAGATGTCCGGATCACCTGGGGTTCAGGAAGGCTCCTTGTTTGAATAATCTGTTACTTTGGGAACTTTGTTGTGCCTTCCTGGTGGTGCTTCTTAAAGTGAGCTGTTCAAGCTGCTAATTTGTACAGAGACTGTGTGAAAAATTAAAGCTGTGTGTTAACCATCTTGCTCTGAGTAAAGAAGTAGATTGTCTGCAAGTTTTGACTCCTGCCGGTTTATCTGCAAAGCACACCAAGGGCATCTCAGCCACCATCCCAGGCAGTTTGAGTACTACTACCGCCTTCAGAGTGCGCCCCGGAGGATTACTACCACTATCATTCATAGTGAAGACCCCCTGTTCACTGTATTGTCGCCTTGGATGCATGAGAGGCTTGGTGAGTGAATGCCACTGTGACCTTAGTAAGTCTAAATACTACTCCCTTCCTTCCCGCTGCTTCCCCGGCAGGAACAGTGCCAAAACTCTATTTTCCCTAAAAAGTGGCAGAACTTTAAAGTAAACTACTATCCATAAGATTGTGGGAGCTGTCAGCTCTTGAGGTCTTGTGGTCAGAGCAGCATGATCTTGCTGATAGGTTCCTTTTAAAATATGAGCTAGGGATATGACTGCTACTCTTGTTGAACGGACCCAATCATGTTGAATATGCAGTCTGCTCAGCAAGCAGCATGTTCTAGAGCAGGAGAAGCTGAGCTGATAAATATACAGACTTGGGGGAGAATAGAACTAATAAGTTGTTCATTTAAACCTCTGCTCATCCTGGGCTCAGGCGTCCAGTGGGCGGTCCTACACAATGATAGACAACTTCTCTATATCAGTGTATGCAAAGATACAGTAGCTGCCAGTCAGTGGGATCAGGAGCATCCACTGGACTCTTAAAGGGGTTTTGCCACGATGTAATGTTGACGTGGGATCCTCCAAAATGGGTATTTAATCACTTTTCTAAATATATGTGATTACAAAAATTGCAGTCTGAGAGAGCTACAGGCTGCCTTACCTGCCCTTAGTTACTTAAAAGCTTCTATTAGATATGACCTGACAAGAGCTGCTGGCCGGGCTTCTGCAGAGAACACTTCTTATCTGATGAAAGGGAGCTGAAGAAGCTTTCAAGGCACCGGGTAGAAATATGTTGTCTTTTATATACAGAATCCACTAGTTGTAGTGTGATTATCTGAGTAGATCCCTGCTTTATCTGATGACAGAGAACATGAAGAAGCTTTTAAGCTGCTGTGGAGAAAAGGTGTTGTCTTTTGTATACAGAATCCACTAGTTGTAGTGTGATTATTTGAGTGAACATTTCACACGATCCCTTATGCACGGCTCTGTGCTCTGGCTGTGTCTCTCTCTCTCTCTTAGCTCAGCGTGGCTTGTTTACATTTGATTCTTAGCAGATAAGGCTCGTCCTGGCAAAACCCCTTTAAGCCCAGAATAAGTAGAAGCTAAAGTCAATAATTTAATAGTTCTTATTAATCTTATCAATCATTTCAGCTAATTTTGATCTAAAAAATGGTTCGTGAAGATTGGACTGCACTTTCACGGTGACAGTTTCCCTTTAACTTAGAGTGATATGAATGTTTTACCCTGAAACAAAATTCTAGCAAAGTTATGACCTTCCTGTTGTGTTTATGGAATAATAATAGCCACAGCTACCAGCAACTGGGGAGCCACATGCAGGGAGTTAGAGATATGGACCACTGGTCTGAGGCCAGTAAGAGAAGAAACAAACCTAGATTGGGATAAATCATAACTTTGCCAAAGTCTCTCTCTAAAAAAGTGTGATCATCGTTAGCATTAATTTCTACGGTGCACAGATTGTAATCAGAGATGTAATGTGGAAATTAGACTATGTTCCTATTCTTGGCCTTACCTTATGGAATCTGACACTGTTTTCGTTATATTCCATCAGATTTCTGTCTGCCGATGTTTTACATTGGTGTCACATACTTTTCTTTTTCCATTTATACAGTCATCACTTCCGTTGTAAGTAACACTGATGACAGAACTGTATATTCTTAGTATTTTTTTTACTGTATTCTCACTCCTTGAGCTGTAGGAAGTGTCTGGCACCATATTTTTTTCCTCGTTTCTTCACCCAAGTTTGCACGAAACCACTCTCACTTTTAGACAGTATCAGTTTCAGGATCCATGTTGTCACCACAGTTTCAGTTTTGTCTTTTGCATTATTAGTTCTGAACATAGTCAATGAATAAACTGTGGAGTATAACATACTGCTATGATTTTACTTCACTAGTTGTCTTTACTGGTTTGAACATTGAGATTTGAGGCTTCAACACTGTTGGACTGGGATGCCTAGGGCCCATCAGAGGAGTTGATTCATGGGGCATAGCTCAAAGCTATTGTACTGTCTTCTTACCTGCTCCATTCCCTGAACAGTGCCCCTGCCCAGTCTTGCTTCAATTTATTCCAGTGTAATTTCGTCAAGCTATGGCCCAAACAAAGCTCAAGACAGTTGTCATAGACATCAATGTAAAATATGAGGTATCATTTGCATGCCGCATATTTTACAATTGTATTTTTGCACATATCTGCAATGAAGTGACATGTCCCTTCTTTTCAGCTATACATGCCTCGACAAATAGTTGTAGTAGTAGTGTGTAGTAGATGTGCCTTGGGCATATTAGCTGTTGAAATTAAGTGCTTGCAGGCACGTAATTTCAACAACACTACCAAAGCGTTTTGCGGCACGCACATACACATGCCGCAAGATGCCACATGAATTCCCGCTAAGTATAAAACCACTAAATAATGGTCATACAGTTATTAAATACAACAAAACTATAATCCCAAGGTCAATTGTCACTGCGCACGTTTCCGCCGTGGAGCAGCAAGGCACGGCAGGAGTTAATTCCTCCGGCCAGGCGACACACCCAGGGAGAGGCCGGGCTGATGAGCTTAGGAGTGACAGCTCAGCTCCTAATCAGGTCAGAGGGTGTGCCGCACTGGCCAGTAGGAGGGCCCGGAGGCTGCACCAATCGTTTGCTGGGGCAGGCTCTGGGTTCCTCATTTAAACTCGCTCATTTCTGTCAGTCCTTGCCTGAGATAGGTTCTCCCTTGTGTTTCCCCTGTATTCCTCATTTGTTTGTTACTCCTGATATCCTGACTTCGGCTTGCTCCTTGACTACGTTTCCGTCCTACGATTCTGTACTGCATGACCTCCTGTGTTTTTGTCTCTTGGCTTGTTTCCCGTTGTTCTCCTGGTTTCTGATTCGTGACTTTGACGTACCTGTACCTGTATCGACCCGGACTGTCTGACTCTGCGTTTCCCTGACGGCCCTGCACATAGTAGTGTAGGGACTGTCGTCCAGGTGGGGTCTGCCTCCTAGGGAAGCATGCCAAGTAGGCAGGGACAGTGGGCTGAGTGGCAGTCAGGGCCCACTGCACCTCCTCTGACATGACATCAATATTACCAATACCACCTAAGACCAAATACTGCCACATCATGACTACATATCGCCACCACATAGTGACTGAATCATACCACAAGATCATGATCAAGTATCACTACCACATCGTGACTGACTAATACTTTCACACCATTACAGGATATACACCATTACCCTACAAAAATATTATCGCCATTCAGTGACCGTCTTCTCTGAGTAATTTTCTTCTCTAATAAGTCGTTCTCTATCCTTTTTCTTCACCATTTGGTTGAGACTGCCATGACTTCTCTTGGCCATGACTCGTCCCTACAGAATTTACCACACAAACACCTTAGACTCATGACTTTTCTAGCACCTCCCTACCAATTCCTATTTCTGTACAAACTCCCTATCTATACCGCCCAAATGGTAATAATGACCCCATTGTGCTTCTAAGGGTATGTTCACATGGGGTAATTTCGACGCGCTTTACGTATTTGCGCTCTAATACGGACGAGATGCGTGCCGAAATTACGATAATCCATAGTTCTCATAGAGAACTATGGATTACGCCTCCTCTCTCCGCTCATACAATACGATTGTATTGTACGCGTGGAGGTGTAAGGGGCATGTCAATTATTCACGGTGAATATGCGCCGTGAGTAATGAATGTCACCCCCCGTGCCACGGGAGTACGCACGTATTAGCACGAGCTCCCGAAACACACAATGTACTGTGGCGCTTACTGTACGTGCCGCAGTACATCATGTAAACATATCCTAACAGTAACTGTGGTCCCAAACAGCTATTTATTCTGTCTTAAAAGAATCATGACTTTTTTAATTCTTGCCATCAACATAGCCTTATGAGGGTCTGTTTTTTATGGAACCAGATCTACAAGAGCAGTATTTCATTTAACATATTTGGAAAAAATATTTCTTGGATGGATGCAAAAAAAAAAAACAATTTTGGCATTTAATGGGGGTTTTGTTTTTAAGGTGTTTACTGTACAGTAAAAAATGTAAGATATCTCTATTTTACAGGTGAAGATTACAGAGACAAATTGATATTGTCTTGTTGTATTGTATTGTATTGTTGTGTTTTAATATTGAAAAAATAAGAACGTCAAACTTTTCTTTGCATTGTCATGGAAGACACCAATACCAATCCAATTTTTTTTTTTTTTTTAAATCCTACTGGTATTACCAGAATGGTATCAACCTGCAGAACACATATAAGACATCATTTACACTGAAGTGTGAACACTGTAAAAATAAAACCCCACAAACATGGCACAAGTAATTTTTTTTCACATTTCGCTCCGATTAGAATTTTTTTCTGGTTTCCCAGTATATTTAATGGCACAGCCAATGACACCATTAGAAAATACATCTTGTCCTGCAAAATAAAAGCCCTCATAGGTCTGAGTAGGTGGAAAAATAAAAAAGTTATGGCTCTAGAAAGGCGGGGAGGGAAAATGGAAGAGCCATATTATTATGACCGACTACCAAGAAGGGGTTAAGGCTTCATCTCAGCTCTGCTTTCCTGAGGGGAAAACAATGCTGGAATAGAGCCTGGCTCTGGTTGTCACCCTCTGTGCATGGGCTGCTGTTGTGCCACAATCTAGACACTGCAGTAAAGTTTTAGTAAGGTCCGGTTCACATGTCATTTGAGTCTGGTTCAGAGGAATCGGTCATTAGTGTCCGTCAGAGTACTTAAAAAAAAGTGTCTCTCTCACATATACCATGGCACATCCATAGGAATCTATAGGGGAAATGTGGTTTCTTCTAACTTCAATAGACCAAATGTCCAAAAGAAACCACATTTCCCCTATAGATTCCTATAGATGCGCCATGGTATACGCGAGAGAGACACTTTTTTTGAAGTACTCAGTCGGACACTCATGACTGAGACCCCTGAACTGGACCCAAATGTGATATGAACAGCTTATGTTTTACTTACTTGCTCTGGGATGTATGTACTCTCTGGCACAAGCAGGCAGGACATACAGCAGCAGGACAGCTTGCTCAGTAAAGAAGGCCTTATACTTGATGAACCTCAACCAACCAGTGTTAGGCTGTGTCTCCACTGCACAGGATTACGATCGTATCTTCGGCGCTTTTAGTTTTTTAAAAGCGACGAAGATACGTTCATTCCTGCAGCCCCATAGGCATCAATAGAAAAGACGAGCTGTAGTCTCCACAGCTCGTCTGTTCCCTGCTCGTCTTCTGGCACCGGTGTATGATACAGCATGTTGTATAATTCGCCGGCGCTTCTAGTTTTCTTGGCGTCTTCCTATACAATACAATTGTATGGGTGATGGCAAAAATACGAGAAGCGACAGCGTTTTTTGTACAAAGCGTGACAAAAATCGCGGACCTGCATCGGAAAAAAGCGTCCGCTTTCGGGCCTTTTTTTGTCCGATAAAGTGTAGACATAGCCTTAGCTTCAGTTTAGCTTCTCTTACAGCTGTTGCACCGTGAGACATATCGACAATGTATGTGACTATTGAGGTGCTACGGAGGCAGGAGCAGAGAGCGATTCCTTCTCCTGCCTCCTCCACTGTCTCCTCACTCGCTGCTCCTGCTCACTCCCTGGGACGCAGCAGTCGGCTCACAGCTCTACCTTTTGACGCTGTGGCTGGCTGCTGTAAAAGAGGCAGTAGTTGATTCTTCCTCCTGCCTCCTCCACTCACACTGTCTCTATCTCCCCTTACTTGCTTGTTGGCTCACAGAGCTTCTATAGAGTGCTGTAACCTGCTGTTTTTAAGCCGAGGATGCAGCTGCTGGAGAGAGCTCTCTTGCTGATGCTGCATACTCCGCAGCTTCTCCATCACACCAGCACTGCTCTGGCTGGGTTAATTCATAAGTGAGTGCTGAGTATATACTGCAGACTGCATGGCACACAGCACATTATACAGCAGCGGCAGGTGTCACATGTGTCGGTATCAGGGCCCATTGGAGGATACTCCAATGCTCCCATGGGCCAGTCTGATGCTGGACTTCAATCATAAGCACAACTTAAAGCTTCTGGGCCCTAATGTAAAATTTTAGTGAAAAATCATATCTACCTTGTGTCCAGGTGCAACTGTTACCTTTGCATTGCTTTTAATGGGGTTTTCCAAGGCTTTTTAAAATCCTCCCTAGCACTGCGCACTGTGCTAAAATAGAAAACTTACCCATTCCTCTCCCATTACCTCCATTTCAGCGCTGCCAGAGCTTCAGCAGTCACATACCTGCACATTCAGCATGGGACCATAGACGTCAGTAATTGGCTGCAGCATCATGTGGTCCATGAACATGATGTTATCAGGGAGGGACAGAGGAAGAAAACTGGAGCTCTGGTAGTGCTGGAAAGGGGGTGATAGGAGAAGTAAGTATGACTTAAAGGGATTGTCTCACCATGTTGTTTCATAGAGCCAGCAGCATTCTTTCATTCATGCATCCTGTCATTTCCTGGTTAGGCTGTGGGTAATTAGCATATAAGCTCATGAAAGCTTCCATCGCTGCCATGTTTTCTGTTTTACTGCTTCCTGCTCCAGGCAGAAAATAGTAAAAAAGCCATATTTGTACACCATATGCATTGGCAAAGAACCCTATGGGGACTCAATTTAAAGCAAAAAAAAAGTCTTAATGTGTAAAAAAATTAAAAAAAATATTAAAAGTTCAATTCACCCCCTTTCGCCATTTTACGAATAAAAAATATAAAATAATAAAAAAAGTTACACATACTTGTTATCGCCGCATCAGAAAAAGTCCAATCTATTAAAATCTTAGTTTATCCCGTACGCTGAACACCGTAGAAGAAAAAAATTCCAAACAACAAAATTGATCAAAAAAGTTGCATGCATTCCAAACTGCTAGCAATAAAAAGTATATTTCAGCCCGCAAAAAATGCCCCCTCACTGAAGTCCGTAAGTATTAGTACAAAAAAGTTATTGGCTGCAGAAAATGGCACCACAGCGCAAATTTCAAAAATCTAAAGTGTTTGGATTTTTTGTTTTTTACAATACCAAAAAATAACGAAAACCCTGCATGTTTGTTATTGCCGGAATCGTATCAATCTGCTGAATACAGGGAACACATCGTTGGAGAGTGAATGCACTAAAAAAAAAAAAAAAACTACAAACATTCTGCAAGTAAGTTTTTTCTCCCATTTTGTCCCACTAGGAATTTGTTTGCGGTTTCCCAGTATATTCTATAGTACAGTGAATAACATTAGAAAGTACATCTTGTCCCACAAAAAAAAGCCCTGATATGTCTAGATAGGTTGAAAAATAAAAAAAAGTTATGGCTCTTGAAAGGCAAGGCTGAAAAAACAAACATGTCAACCAAAAAAAACCTGAAGGTCATTGAGGGGTTAATGGCACATAGTGCACCGAAGTTCTCACATTACTGATTTGCAGTGGTGTCAAACTGTTGCGCTTGCTTTTATTTGTAGTACAAATCTCTATAATTTCCATTCTTATTCTAGTAATATCTGAGCAGGTTGTATCAGCAGGGGCGTTGCTAGGGTCCCAAAACATCCGGGGCCTGGGCGCTGTGTTAAATTTTGCTCAGAAGGGCGGGGTTCACACGGCGTTTTTTACGCCCCATGAACCGCGGCATGTGTTTTTACAGAGAAAAAACTGTGGCCAGCGCGTCCCTCAAAAGCTCCCACTAATATTTATTCTCCCAAGAACAGGTAATCGTTGCTCTCAGTGAAAGCTATGAGTTACCATAATATTGGCCCGTACATCGGGTGTATTGAAGCGCAATTACCCGCCAAAGTACAGACCAACATTATGTTATGTTACCATACACAGCGGATTTGTGGGGCATAGCTGTGCTGTAATGCGGCCAAAGTTCGCCCCACAAATACGGTAAAATCATAGCGGTGAGGGCTAGGATTAGCTGCTGTTTTCCCTGCACATAGAACCCGCCCGTAAAAATAAGTGACCTGCCGCTTCTTTCAGGGGGAAAGTGAAAATGGATGGGAGGTGGCCGGAGCGCTGCTGAAATTACACGCTGGAGAGCACGTACTTCCAACAGCAGACGTATAGCGGTGCGCACAGGTCCGTGCCACTATATGCTGTGTGAACATACCCTTAGGGCAGTACGCCGTGTGTTTTGGAAGTACATGCTGTTCAGCGCGTACTTCCAAGCACAGGGGGGCCGGTCCATTCACCTCCACTATCAGAGCCGCGAAGAAGTGACGTCAATTCTCTCCCCCGGTGTACAATATATGTGTATTGTACGCACGGGAGAGACGAGATGTAATTCATAGCTCTCTGTGAAAACTATGAATTACAGTAATTGTGGCGCACAGGTCGGGCGTATTGAAGCGCAAATACGCCACAAAATGCGCCCCATGGTTTACGCAGTGTGAACATACCCTTAGTCTGGCTGCAGCAGCTAAAATCATACGCAACCCTGACTAATGACAAGTATAAAAAATTATATTCAAATATGATTCGTCATCAGGTTGTAGTTTATATGTCTAAGGGTATGTTCACATGACGTAATTGCGGTAATCCATAGTCCTCATAGAGAACTATGGATTACACGTCCTCCCCCCCATGCGTACAATACGATCGTATTGTATGCATAGGGAGATAAGTGACATGTCAATGCATGTCTATGGGGCCGGCGGGCTGTTGTCCCCCCATCCGCCCCCCGTCCGTCGAGAAGACGTGCTGATCAGCGCGAGCTCCTGAAGCACACAGTGTATTGCGGCGCGTACTGTACACGTCACAATACACCATGTGAACATAGCCTACGGGACACACAGGCTGGATTATGTTTTACTGATGTGAATGAGGTGATATTGTGGATATGTGTGTGTATACACCAATATACATACACATATACACAGTACATACACAGAGACATATATTCAAACATACATACACACACATACAATGCATACATACACACACACACACACACACGTATACACATATAAACATACATGTATACACATAAATACAATACATACACATTTGCATACACACACATTCAGTACAGTTCACATTCAGGAACATTATTTTGTCTCACCCTTATTATACTACTTAGAATCATTGTTCAGCACTGAGGCTCCTCACTCCTCCTCCTCACCTTCTTGCTGGTCTGGCCCCGGGCGAGATAAGAGGACAGCAGGGGGTGGAGCCTCTCACGGACAGCGCGCTGCTTCCTGATTCACTTCACAGTGTGAGCAGCCGGCGCCCCCTCCTCCCTCCTGAGCTCCTGTCATCCCGGGCAGTCGCCCTCCCCCTCTCTGCCTGCACATAGCTGCTGCTCTGAACTGTGTGTGCGTCCCCTGGACGCACACACAGTGGAACAGCTTGTCGGCTCTACAGGTCACAGTAATGACCTGGAACCGGACGTTCTGAGACTCGGGGCACAGGGAGTCTGGTCCGGGGCTTGTGCCCCGAACAAAGCTACCTAGCAACACCCCTGTGTATCAGTGTCTACATTATTGCTGTATTTAACAAACATTTTATTTTTAGATGACACTTCTGTTTTTTAAGATCTTATTTCCTGTGTGAATTTTATTAGGCAAAATATAAGGGCTCTAAGAGGAACCTGAGTAGGAAGGTGGAGCAGTGACGCTGTTATTTCTTTCATCTCACATTCATATGCCTTATATAGCGTCTGCTGTGGGATGTGGGGTTTGTGGTTTTTCAACTGAACTACTCACAGGATATTAAATAGAAAAATAATTTGTGCTCCTACACAGTCTGTCACATGCTTTTTAGAGCAAAAGGGAAAAAGCTGTATTTGAATTAAGAGAATACAATAAAAAAAAGTTAATTCAAGTTCTATTGAAGGGTCTGCCAAAAGAAAATTAGAATAGAAACCTATAGGACAGAGCATCTACTAGAAACACTATAGTAAACATCAGAGTGGGTCTGAGTAACCTCTTTGCTGACTAACCACAAAAGTAATGCTTCAGCCTCACTGACTGTACATAAACTGCATCTACATAAAAGTACCCCCAGAGATGTTAACCTAAGAGCACCTTGTAGATTTAACCCCTTAAGCCGAACACCTGAAAAGTAGTTAATGACCAGAACATTTTTTTTGTTTTTGCCTTCTTGCGTTTCAACAGTTGTAACTTTTTTATTTTTTCAATGACGCAATTGTATGAGGGCTCGTTTTATTCGAGACAAGTTGTACTTTATGAGGGAATAGTTTAAATTCGCTTATAAATAATTGCAGAATTTTTTTTTTAAAAAAAATTACATTTTTTTTCCGTTTTTTTAAAAAATTTTTTTACACCATTCATATTTCACACTTAATAACTTGTTAGATTACGGTCGTGTGGATACCTAATATGTGTAGTTTTTTTTGTGTGTGTAATATATGCACAATTATTTTTTATTAAATATTTTTTATTTTATTATTAATTTTTTTTTATTCATTTTTTTTTACACTTTTTCTGTTTTTTTTTTTACTTTTTTTTAAAATCCCATGAAGGGAGAACTGTTTTACAATTTTTTTTTAAAAACTTAGTAATGTATTAGCATATTCATATATGCTAATACATTCTAATCTGTGTCACTTTGACACAGGCAGTGATCTGGACAGCACATAGTGTGTCCAGGTCCCTGGCTTGTTACACAGACAGCTCTGGGGCCACTCTAGGTCCCCAGAGCTGACTGTGGAGACGTTCCCCGGGCTCTGTCGGGTCACCGATCACCCGACAGAGCAGGGGAGCCCTTTGATTCCGCTGCGGTAACGCACCGCCGCAATCAAAGGGTTAAAGCATCGGGTTGCGGAGGTTTCCTCCGCTCCCCGATGCCTGCAGGAGATGCTCTGGGATCAGGGCTGTGTAGTACAGCCCCGATCCCAGCGCAGCTGCGGCACCCGGGCGCCGCAAACTCCGATGTCTGCAGCGACGTCTAAAGACGTCGCTGCAGACGAACAACCTGAAATGCCCACCGTCTAAAGACGGTGGGCGGTCGTTAAGGAGTTAAAGGAATTGTTTAGGAGTAGAAAACAAGCCCAATTTCAGTATTACACCTGTCTATGGCTGGAACAAGTATTGCAGCTTATCTGCATTCACGTGAATGAACTGCAGTTTGTGTTGATCGAACCGTTCAAGAAAAGTTAATTTTGAGTCAAACATCTCGATTTTCTCGAACCAAACTGAACATTACTGTTCATTCAAGTAAATGTTCAAGTTCAACATGGCATTTTAATAGTTTTCAGCACCTTTCTGTACTTTTGTTGGTCATCCAATCAGTGCAGAGCACAGAGAAGTGTCAAAACCGTCATCGCTGAGGTGTAGGACTCTCATTGGCTGCTAAAATCTCATGACAATGTTATATATATTTCACTGTATTGCGATCTGAACACCATTTTCAGCTCACTCTCTGTACTGCACAGACTGCTCTCTGTCTGCTTGCTTGCATGCAGGCACAAGATTTGGCGACATTTATTGTCACGACATTTGTAGGCTCATATAACACCTAACTCTCATATACATGGATATATATTATACAGAGTGCTTGGATTTGTTAAATCATACTCAGTGTCCAAAAGTTCAGTTTTTGCATTATTGGGGGTTAAATAATTTTAGAACACACTGTCTCCAATTCTTCAATACAAAGAAATATATTCTAAATAGTGCTTGGTTGGTGAAAATTATACTGAGTGGAGAAAAAGTTCATTTTTGCAGTTTTGGGGTTTCAGTAATTGTATAACACACCGCCTCCAAAACACCTATGCCTGCAACGCATCAGTAGAGGAAAGAATGAAAAGAGTATAAGCACCATGAGCACATGTACAGGCACATGCATGGAAAGCATGAATTGCTGTGGAATAGTTGCTTGGAGAAAAAAGGCCACACAGGTCTTGGTCTTCCAACCACCATGACATCTTCTGCCTCCTCCTCCTCCGCCACATCCAAGCCCAAGCGGTCCTCTGCTGCCGATGTGCCAGAGCAGCATGAGAAGCCCCATCCCCAGTCCCAGATATTGACAGCCAATTTCCATCACCAGCAACACAGCCTACACCTTCTCCTTCCACTAGTGTGACCTGCACACCATACAGCAGCCAGCCTTCTGTGTATCAGATGTGGGAGCATAAGAAACACTTTCACCACAACCATTCCAAAAGCCTGAATGTTGGCATTGCCAGCCTGTTGGCCTTGGAAATGTTGCCTTTCCGCCTGGTGGACACAGATAGGTTCCGTCATGTCATGGCCGTGGATTGCCCCCAATATCAGATGCCGAGCAGGCATTTCTTCGCCAGAAAATCTGTCTCTGCCCTGGCCCGCCATGTTGCAGAAAAGATCTCCAGTGCGTTGGCTGTATCTGTGTCAACCAAAGTCCATCTCACTACAGACACATGGACTAGTAAACATGGTCAAGGGCGTTACATACCACTAACTGCTCACTGGATGAGTTTGGTGGAAGAAAGTTCCTCTGGTGACGGGTCTTGGCCAACACTCTTCAACACTGCTGGGATGGTGCAGAGCTCAGATCCCCAACCTCGACATTTTACCTTAACGTGCCAAGAGAAACCAGGCTGTTCTCAAATTAATTTGTCTTGGAGACCGTCAACACACCGGTCAAAGCTTTGGGTCTCTGCGCCCCCCTTTTGATCGACCAGTGGCGGTTTTTAAGAACCCCGGCCCAACAGGGCGTGTGCAAAAAAAACCCAAACAATCTCCTTGCGCCCTTAAAATTGGGGAGGGTTTAACCCCCCACCCTTGCCTGGTACACGTCAGAACCTGGGTTTTGCAAAATTTTTTTTTAAAAACCGTTACCCCGGTCTTGGGCTTTAAATACTTTGAAGGCTCGGGTCCCTTTTAAACCACCCTTCCCGGGGTTCACATCCCCCTTCACATGACGGCATGTACACTTTTGGACCTCCCTGCAACCCTTTAATTTTTTGATGTGGAACATGCGGAATTCCCCCCTCCCCCCATTTTCACAAAAGTCAACAGCTTAATGCCATTAGCAGTTAAAAAAAATTTTTTTGCAAAGGCCTGACGAACAATGGATTTTTCCTAAAAATTTGAAATCATAAGATGGAGACAGTGAATGAAAACTCTGCAAACCCTCCTTTTACATTTTAAAAAAAATTTCCCAAAAAAAGAGTCCGGGAAAGATGCCCTTTCACAAGCCCTTTTAGTTTTTTTTACTGGAACAAGCGTTAAAGGGATCTGTGGGGACCGACCCAACATTTATGGAGGGGGAACAAGGGGATGGCCCCCAGACCTTTTCCCTTTCTGGAGGGTTTAGAAGGCCCCCCCCCCGTTTTTCCAAAAGTATAGGGGTTTAACGGTTTTTTCCCAGGGTTTAAGGCGGGGGCAAAATGGCATTTCCCCCACCCGAAATAACGCAAAGGCTTGGGCCCGGGCTCTGGGGATGGCAATGAAAGGGGGGGAAAATGAGAGATTACAAGGGGGGGAAAGGGAAAAAAGAACCTGAATGCCCCTTGGCCCCAAGGGTTTGGGGGAAATTTTCCCCGCCATCCACACATGAGTGCTTATTTACCCTTACCTAAAAAACAAGATCCGCTGAAAGGGAAAAAAAAATGAACATGATTAAATGATTGGGGCCCCCCTCCTTTATCCCCTGACAAGACCCAAAAAATGACCCCTTTCCCCTTTCCCCCCACAAAAATTAAAAGGAAAATGCAGAATTTGAGACAGTGCTCCCTTACAAACTTGAACACTTTTGGGGTCTTTACATTTTTAATGTCAGGTGGAACAACATCAACAACAGGCCAAAAAAAATTTCCAATTTGTCCCGGCCCGGGGGTGTGGGGGAAACCAAAAAGGGGGACTTTTGCAAAAAATTTAAAAAACCCCAACCAATTTCCTGCAAGGGAGGCAACATTCCCCAAAAATAAGACCCCCCTTAAACCATGGCCCCCCAAATAAACCCGCGACTCCAAAATCGATTTTTTTGGGTTTAATCCCGACCCAATCAACTTCTTGGGGGTCCCAAAACGGATTAATCGCCTACTTCCCAAAAACCCCCCATTTCCCCCCGAAAAATGGGACCCCTTTGACATTTATAAAAAAGAATCAAGTGGATTTTTTTGACCCTTTTTTTTCCCCCTTCCAAGTCCTGACTAGTAAACTTGTAGCACTCTACTTTAAAATGTAAATACCATTTTTAAAAAATTTTAAATCTCAAGTCTGTAAATTTCCCCTTTTCCGGGCCCTTTTACAAATTGTACAGATGTAAACCCAAAAACACTTTACCGTGAAATCACCTTTTTGTTTATCGCTTTTGGGTATTAAAAAAACCAATTTAAAAGTATTGAAAAAATGTAATAACTTCTGTTCTTGATATCACGGGGCAATATTGTTCTTTTAATTTCTATATCTGTATTTTACTGCTGCCAAAAACTAATTTTTCAAGTCTTAAGCTGAATTTATTTGAAATATACACCTGAAAAAGACCTTGTGTCACTGGGATACACCCCGACCCTTTTCCAATTTTTCCCCCCAAATTTTATATTTTTTAAAACCTCTACCTGTACTACCACCAAAAGTACTTTCAGCCCAACGAATTGTACTGGGTTTCCTAATCTTTTTCAAAAAAGAACCTCCATGTTCCCCAGTGGGATGTTCTTGGGGTGCCCCAATTACTGCCAGCCTTTCTTTTCGAACCCCGAACCTCCATGTTCCCCCTTGACCTTTTTTTCTCCCGCTGCCCAATGGTACTGCTGGCTCTTTTTAGTCCCAAACCCAAACCCCACCTCCTTTCCCCCGTTACCCGGAAAATCAACCCTCTATTAACCATTTTTAGGGGCCCCCTAAAAAAATCAAATGGGGGACCCCCCCCTTTTTCTAAATTTCCCATTTTTAAATTATTTGGGCCCCTTTTTTAAATTAAAGGGGGCCCACAGGAGACTGGGCCTTTAAATGCCCTAGGCACCCCGCCAGTTACAAAGTGCCCCTTTCCCAAAACCAAAAACCTTAAAAGTGTCAAAGGGGGGGTTTTGGGCCCCCCAGAATGCAGGGCCTTTCCCCCTGTTACCGCTGCACCCCTATAACTACCTCCCTGCCACCTGAACCTCCATGTTCCCCCCTTTTGGGTGTTTTTTTTGCTGCCAAAACCAAAATAAATCACATGTACAAAAGCTTCCAAGCAAGGGTAAAATTTAAGTTTTTTAGGGCCCCGGTGCCAAAAATTTAAATGGGGGCTCCTTTCCCCTTTCATTTGCCATTTCCAAACGTGTCTTTTTTAAATTTTCAAAGGGGCTTTTGGGGCCCCCCAGAAAACTGAAACCCCTGTAGCTCTTCTGCCCCCAGCAACCCCCATAGCTACGCCCCCCCTTGCAAGCTGTCCCATCTTTTCATTACCTTTTTGGGAAAAGGGAAAAATAAAAATTTCCTCTCAATTTTTTTTCGTCCCCTTAGAGCCAAATTTTTTTCACTAAGTTTTTTCCAAAGTATTTAGTTTTCTATTATGGATGGGAATTACAGCTTCCCCACCTGAAAGGTTTAAAAAATTTACCTGAACATCTTTTCCTAATTAAAATTAAAAGGGGTTTTAGTTTTAAATCAAACGGTTTTAACCGAACGCCCCCTAAGTTCGAATTTGACTCCAAAAACCCAACTTTTTTAGGGGTTTGGCCCCCATAATACATATAATACTCACAAATGAATACAAACCCCCCCCAAAATTTTTGTAAATATTTTTATTTTAAACTTTTCCCTGGGACAACACTGGAGAAAAAAAAAGACAACCCCTTTTATTTCAATGAAAGTAATCCGGGACACTTGTATAACAGTTTAAAATTGGTGTGCCCCCCAAAAAAAAACTCAACAACAGCCATCAATGTCAAAAAAACCCTGACAAAAAATTAATAATTTTTTACCCCAAATTTTGCCATTTTTCCTTTTCCCCAAACCTTTATGGGGACTCTAATTTTTACAAACCTCAGGTTAAAGAATTTGGGGGGCAGGGGCCTGCGGAACGCTTTTAATGCGCTTAGATCGGGGGGATGCTGGAGGCGTGTCCACTACAACTGTATGGGGCTACACATTTAAAAGCTTTAGTAAAAGTAAATCCAGGTGCTTACTGTTTGGGAAAAGGGAGAAAACTTTAAAATGGGTTTCCCCAATCCCCCAAATTTTCGCTTTTGACTAGAAAGAGCTAAAACCATGAACCGCATTTGAACAGGGTTTAAAAGTTTTAGGCGCATTCTGTGCTACTAGTGTGCGTACATAAAATGGTGCCTGGGCACCAAAATACATAGATGTCGCTCATACTCATAATGGTATGATACCTGTATCTGGAAGATGAACCCTTGGTGGGCCTTAAGTTTGCAGCCCTTTTTCTATTTCAGTATAACAAGGTTCAATTGCACAAAGAGTGGTTTGCTGTGATTGCTGTAGGAGAACTCAACTCTATGATGTTTTTAAGATAAATTTAAGGGATATCTGATCTCCAAACACTGAGTTGAGGTCCAAAACGGGGAAGTTAAATCCATTTATATTGTTCCTATAGCTCACATTCGGTTCCAGATACTGCAGTGTTGCGAGTCTTAACTGTCTAAAAAGCAAAAACGTGTTAAAAGCTCCCCACATCGTGTTTGGTATTACTGATTTAATGGTACCCTATTGATACAATCTCTTGTCATTTAGTTTTTGTATTTTATGTGTTTTCATATGCATTACATTGGGGGGGTCCTCTTGGCTGTGGCTATTTAACCTAACAGGTACAGTTGAAACCAGAAGTTTACATACACTATATAAAGACACATATGCATGTTTTCTCACTATCGGACATACAGTATAATCAGAGTAAACCTTACTCGTTGTAGGTCAATTTGGATTACCAAAATTATTTATATTTGCCAAATGCCAGAGTAATGAGAGAGATAATTTTTAAGGCATTTTTATTACTTTCTGCAAAGTCAAAAGTTTACATACATTTCATTAGTATTTGGTAGAATTGCCCTTAAACTGTTTGACTTGGGTCAAACATTTTGGATATCCTTCCACAAGCTTCTCATGATAGTTGGTAGGAATTTTGGCCCATTCCTCCTGACAGAACTGGTGTAACTGACCATGTTTGTAGGTTGCCTTTCTCACACCTGCCTTTTCAGCTTTGCGAAATACAGTTTCATTAGGATTGAGATCAGGGCTTTGTGATGGCCTCTCCAAAATATTGACTTGGTAATTCTTAAGCTACTTTGAAACCAGTTTTGAAGTATGCTTCAGGTCATTTTCCATTTGGAAGACCCATTTCCGTCCAAGCTTTAACTTCCTGGCTGATGTTTTAAGATGTTGCATCAGTATTGCCACATAATCTTCTTTCCTCATGTTGCCATCTATTTTGTGAAGTGCACTAGTCCCTACTGCAGCAAAATAACCCCACAACATGATGCTGCCACCCCCCTGGTATACAGTTGGGATAGTCTTCTTAGACTTCCAAGCTTCTTCCTTTTTCCTCCAAACATAACAATGGTCATTTTTGCCAAACAGTTTAATTTTAGTTTCATCAGACCACAGGACATGTCTCCAAAATGTAGGTCTTTGTTCCTGAGTGCATATGCAAACATTAATATGGCTTTTATATGTTTCTTTTGGAGTATTGGCTTTGGAGTAGCATTCCAGCCCATGTTGATACAGTACTCGTTTCACTGTGGATAATAACACAATCTTACCAGCTACTGTCAGTATCTTCTCAAGGTCTTTTGCTTTTGTCCACGGTTGATATGTACATGTTGGACCAAAGCACGTTCATCTCTGAGACACAGAACCCGTCTCCTTCCTGAGTGCTATGATGGCTGGACATTCAAATCTTGTTTGTACTTGCATATAATTGTTTGTACAGATAAATGAGGAAACTTCAGGTATCTGGAAATTACACCCAATGATGATCCAGACTTATGCAAGTCCACAATTCTTTTCCTGATATCTTGGCTGATTTCTTTAGACTTTCCCATGATGTTACACACAGAAACAGTGTGTTTCTGGTGTGTTAAAAAATACATCCACAGGTGTGTCTCTAATTAACTCAGATGTTGCCAAAAAACCTATCAGAAGCTTCCAAAACATGGCATCAACATATGGGCTGTCCTAGATTGTTTAAAGGCATAGTAATCCTAGTGCATGTAAACTTTTGACTTTGCAGAAAGTAATAAAAATGCCTTAAAAAATTATCTTTGCCATTATTCTGGCATTTAGAAAATATAAATAACTTTGGTAATCCTAATTGACCTAAAACGGATAAGGTTTATTCTTATTTCTTGTCCGATAGTGAGAAAACATGCATATGTGTCTTTTTATATAGTGTATGTAAGCTTCTGGTTTCAACTGTATATAATTAACAACAGAACCATGAGTAAGAACAAATAATTTTAAAAGCATTGGCCAGTGTTTCCCAACCTTGCCTTGCATTATGGATATTTAAATGATGCTATTTCTGTACTGTTGCTGTGTTATATTGATATACCTTTTGGAATAAGACTTTGGGCGACATGTATGAACGGGGCTGCGCCAAAATTCTGGCCTCAAAAAGCTGTAGTAGACCAGTTCTACTGTATAGATGTGTGAACAGGCGCACTCCGAACTTTGGCGTGATAAGTGCCTCGTTTTTTTGGGGGCGTTCTGGAGGCATGTCGTACCACATTAGTAGAAGTAGACACTTTTATTGTTCTTTGATGCCAAAACTTTGGTGCAGAACAGTTAAAACAACCATATCAGGTTAAAGGTGATGCCTGACCCTAAGTTGTTGTATTGGCACTAGACTGCGCCTAAATGTATGACCTGCAGAAGAACAGGTTCATACATTCTGGCCCAGTCTATACTACCTTAAAGCGATTAAGAACTGGTCTATCAGCACCAATGTTCATATATGTCGCCTTTTATGCTTTTAATGAGAAGATTGGTGCTGGCATTTTTTCTACAGTACATATTCAATTAACAGTCTAAAACCATTGTGTTTTTATCAGGTGATAGAACTTATTGTTTGTTTTATTCACTGTGTTTTAATCTGTTATTGTTCTTAATTTATGACCTTTGAACTTGTTCTATCGTGAGAACTTTCCACTCGCATTGTATTATTTAATTAACTGCCGGACCCATATCCAGTATTGACCTAATGAATTGTGGTTTACAGAACAAAATACATAGTCAATTATTTGTATACTATCATTTTATTGAATAAATGTCATAATATAAGTTCTTTCAGAATCCTGTTTTCCCCATGATAAGTGCCTGTGCTTCCTATTGTTGATTGAACCAATGTCTTCTCCTGAATTGTTATCCAGGTGCAGTGTCTTGATAATGGCTGCTTGTATGTGGGTTAAGTGCATTGAGTTTTGCCTCAAAAGTGGACAAGCTCACGAGGTGAGTGCAACCTTTATTCGAATTTGCATTATTGGTATTTTATCTTTTCTATGTTAGAGTAGGAAGCATTGCTTTTTTCTCTCCTTTTTTTTGACTTATGTTGGTAAGTGTGTGATTTACCCCTCCAATCCCCTACAGATTCTGCCGTGAATGCTCTCCTATATTCATACACTGATACACACCCTGTGTAATCCTGCCCTCCATCCCCTGCAGATTACCCTGTGTGCTATCTTATCTACAGTCTGAGACCATACAGCCTGTTCAATCAACCTTTACTAAAAAGCTGGATGATTTTCTCCCTCTCCACACCCTGATCTGTTGTGGAAAACCTCCTCTGCCACCCTGCTTGTATCTCGAATACTGTGTTACTGTTAGAAGACCAGATCGCCTTAATGCCGCCAGCATTGTACAGAAATTGTACAGACTCTACAGCAACAAAATGGTAACTTATTCTACTACAACAATAATTCCAAATCAAACTTAACCTTTAATACCATTACCCATAAAAAGCATATCTACACTAAACAAAGAGACATTAACTCTTATATTTTTTTATATTTTTTAATATCCTTAGCGGAGAACCCGCCCCGAAAAGAGCGACCCCACAATTCTAATCCTGCCTACCCTAAGCCTAGGAAAAAACAGGAATATTTAACTCTCTATAATATATAGACCTGTAATTCCAAGCATGAAATTTTTTTTTGAAACAGATGACCAGTATGTCAATATGGATATTATCAATAATGGATGAATCAACTGCCACAGAAGTGGTCTAAATTGTCCACATATCCACATATATCAACAAAAAGATTCCATATCCTGTAATATATAGACATTAAGTTGTTCAACTTTCTATGTCAATCAAAAATAGTAGATGCATTCATACTACATATTTCCCCAAACGCGTTTCGTCCTATTCCGGACTCATCAGTGGGTCAAATAGGAGACTAATTATTTCATCACATGTCTCCAAACATACAAGATTTTTACATACAAAAACGGGCATCTATTAGTTTCAACATCTACATATATCCAGGAAAGATCTCCCTGTGAAAAAATTACAGACAGAAAATCACTCAATTGAATCATCCAAAAACACCACATATCCATCCACTAGCTAAACAATACCTACTGGGATATGGCAGGAAAGGTGCTCCTGTCAGGGTGTATCCAACACCCGTCTCCTGGAGTATCAGTCTCTCAAAGTTTTACTCATTTTCAGGGGTATATATATGTCAAGAAAGCCCCTCCCCTTGTCTTCCCACCAATAGGTGAGCGGCCTGTCCTTGTACTCATAGCACATACCTAAATGTAGGGTAGATAGAACCAATAGGATACCTTAAAGGTGTGCTCTCCATTCTTCCTATGCATAAGTGTTCTCTCTGCCAGCGCCAAACCTTCCCCGGCATTCCGCGTCCGGAAAGGTATACCGCGCATGTGCGGACATTCAAAGACAATCCAAGGTGGCAATGTCATTCCGCGCATGCGCACATCAAAACTTCACATAACAAGCCCAGAGCACTATTCAACCAGGGGAGAATATCAATCATTACTCCGCCCACCTTTGAGCACTCATCAATACAGAGGACCGCTACATCACAATAGCGATACACCAACTACATCTTCCCTAAATATAAAGCAGCACCACTATCATATTACTCTGTCTACTTTATCTGTTCACTTACTAATGTGCACACCTGTACCTATTAACCTTATATAAAGTCTCATACTAGTACATATACCTATACCTGTCAACCCCATACAAAGTATCCTACAGATATATCTCTTTTATCATAGCGATAATAAACACTCAGTATACCAATGTCTCTATCGTTCTTTCCCTACATAATGTACCATTATTATTTCTTTTCAGACGTATTGGCCTTTTGTTAGTCATTGTCTGACTCAGGGATTCCTCATGTTTATATGACTGAATTCGAATTATAATATACACTTGAAAAAAATTACAGGAAGCATGCAAATGAACATAATTCATTCAATCCACGTGGTTGGAGAGTGTCTAATCTGTAAATCCATTGACTCTCTTGTTGCAAAATCATCTCATCCCAATCTCCTCCTCTTACTGGGGGTCTCAGCATGTCAATCCCTATAAACTGTATACATTCCACTTCACCATCATGTTTATCATGTATATGTCTCGAAATCGGGGTATCCACCTTTCTCCTTATGTCTCCAATATGATCTCCAATCCTCCTTCTAAATTCACGTTTTGTCTTGCCAATATATCTTAATGAACAGGGGCAGATGGCCATATAAATCACCCCTGTCGATTGGCAATTAATAAAATGACGAATCATAAAGGAAACGACCATCATTGCCTCCAGTAAATTCCTTACAGGTAGTCACAAATTGGCAACATTTACAGTTTCCGCACCTAAAACTCCCCAACCAAGTAGGTCTCTGTGCAGGTCGACAAAAATGGCTCCTCACTAGTCTATCCTGAAGACTTCTACCTTTCTGGTAGGTGATCTGTGGAGTACTGGGGAGTATTTCCTTAAGATCATCGTCCTGTAACAGAAGTTTCCAGTATTTCTGGATGATCTTACGTACTTGATACGCATTCCCATTGAACTCCCCAATAATCCTAAGATCAGTCCTACGTTTTTTTAGAAATTTTTGTTTCCCCCTTTTGGGAAAAAGGAGACCACTCTTTCCTCATCAAGGTTTTTGGAATTTTTTTCTTTTAGGGGGGCATGGGGGGAAACCCCCTATTGAAACCTTCTCTGAGTCCCTTGCCTGGATTTTAAAAGGGTCCTAAAATTTAGAATTATCCCAGCCCCGAAGATCTCCCCCCTTGGGTATTCCTCTGATTAGGGACCTAGGATGGAAAACTGCCCCTTTAAAGAAAAACTTTCGTAAAGTTGTCTTTTAAATCCTTCTTTAGAGAACAATTGAATTTTTGGGAAAACCCTTTAGATCCGGAAGGGAAGCGTGTATCATTAATTCAACAAAACGTTTCCTATTATTCGGTTTACAAATTTTCGAGGCCATACCCTTCCACAGTACCAGTATATCATCTATATACCGTGTCCATAATAAAATTCTTTCCGTGAAGACCCGTAAATCATCACAGAAAAATGGACTCCCCCCCCAAGGAACCATTGCTTATGTGGGAGCACAGGGGTCCCCCTTGCTGTCCCCCGAGTGGGGGGTAGATCTTTCCATAAAGTAAAGATATTTTGACCAAAAAAAAATGTAAGGGCCCAAAATAAATTGGTTATGTTTTTTAAAAAATTGAGTGCCTCTTGTTTCCAGAAAGTAACTCACTGCAATTATTCCTTTTTCATGGGGAATCGACGAATACAATGCTTCTACATCAATGCTGCAGAGCAGGACATCTCGATCAACAGTCATCCCCCCAAATTTCAACATAACTCTGAAGTGTCTCGAATCGTGGTAGGCACTAACAAAATCTTTTAATATTTTATCGACATAAATCCTGAGATTTTGAGTTAGGCTATTTGCCGGGGAAATAGGGCTGCCTTTTAATGGGGGAAAACCCCCTTTTGAATTTGAAACCATAAAAAGTTGCTCGTTTAGGAAATTTTGGAAGAAGAAAGTCAAATTCTTGTTTGTTAATAAGATGGTCTGATAGGGTTTGATCTAAAATCACTTTTAGTTCCACCATTAGCTGCGAAGTTGGGTCTTTTTTCAAAATTTTATAACAATTTCTATTTTGTAACAGTTTCAAAAAACCTTTTATTGATTGGTCACATCCAAATTTCAATATTCCCCCTTGTCCCCTGGTTTTTAACATGACTCATCTTTTTTTAAGAGCCTTAAAGAAATTGCCATTCCTGTTTAGATGGATTTTTAGATCCTCTCCTTTTCATAGCAAGGTTTTTAAGTCATCCGGGAAAACTCAAAAAAAGCCGGTACGTTTTGGGGAAAATTTTTTTTGGGGTTTTAAATTTTTGTCCATGTAAAGGCGGATTTGTTACCCAAAAGTGTAAAAATCCGGACACTTGGTTACAGGAAGCAAAGGAAGTATTTTCAGATCAAGCTTTTATCCATTTTACAGTCCCGACCATTTAAAACATATTTGGAATTTACAGAACATTAAAGATTACACTACATCTTGGTGGGAAATACAGTCCCTTGAAAATAACATACAACAGAAAATTGTCCCAAGGGGGTTAAGAATTAATTTAATTCCAGCTCAAAGATTAAGATCAGAAGTAGTACTGGCTAAATGGGAAAAAGAGGCAACTGAGTCTTCGATACGTTTCATGCAAATATTTAGAGATGGGGATTTCTCAAAATTTGGTTCGCCCCCACTTTGCCGAATTTCCGACAAAAAAAACTTGTTCGAAATTACTTTGGACAAAAACATTAAAAAACAAACATTTTCAGGCTGCACAGAGCTTGGGGGGTGCTGTAGAAACGTTGTCCATGTTAATATGCGGGGCTTGGTTTGGTCTTTACAATGTTGTTTTTTGTAGACAGCACATGACGCCCCGGGTTTAGAATCGCTTCACTATAAAAATTCCCCGGGCACTTAAGGGGGCAAAAGACAAAAAAATGGGAAGGGGGAATGTGACTGATAAAGTCATGGCACGCAGTGGGGAAAAAAAAAGGGGGGTCAGGTGGCAAATCAGTGAAGAGTGTGGAGGGGACGGCGGGCCACAGCGCATGAGGTCAGAGATGGCACAATGACTTTTGGAGGTGGCAAAAACCAAGTAGGCAAGATGGACAATGACACAGTGTGGAGTTGACGGCATCAACAGCCGCAGCGCATGAGGGGGAAAAAGTGGCACAATGACATTCTAGAGGTGGGCAAAAAAAAAAGTAGGCCACAGAGTGGCAAATGACACAGTTGGGGAGGGCATGGCACGCCACAGCAGCAGCATGAGTAGACAGTGGACAATGACAGAGTTGGGGAGGGCACGGCGCGCCCCCAAGCGCTATGAGGTAGACAGTGGTACAATGAAACCCGGGGTAGGTCCCGGCAAGGCGCATGAGGTCAGACAGTGGCCAAGACATTCTGGAGGTGGCAAAAAAGGGTAGGCCCAAGTGGGGGAATGACAGTGGTCGGTCCGGCAGCAGCCACAAGCAGCATGAGGGCAGACAGTACAATGAAATTTGGAGGTGGCAAAAAAAAAGGAGTAAGCCACAAGGGGGGGGGCAAAGACAGTTGTCGGTACGGCGCAGCCACAGCAGCGTATGAGGTCAGACAGTGGCACAATGACGAGTGTGTAGGTACGGCAGCAGCCACTGCAGCGCATGAGGCAGAAGGGAAATGACACGTGTGAGGTAAAGGCAGCAGCCCCAGCGCAGCAGAGGGCAGACAGTGGCCAATGACTTCGGAGGTGGAAAAAACAGTAGTAGGCCACAGAGTGGAACAATGAAAAGAGTGGAGGTACGGCGGAGCAGAGCATGAGGTCCAGACAGTGGCACAATGAAAAGTGTGTAGGTCACGGCAGCAGCCACACAGCAGTGAGGTCGACAGTGGCACAATGACAAGTGTGAGGTACGGGACCCAGCATGGGTCAGACGTGGCACAATGAATTCTGAGGTGGCAAAACGTAGTAGGCCACAGAGTGGCACAATGACAGAAGTGGAGGTGACGGCGGAAGGAGCAACAGCTTGAGGTCAGAGAGTGGCACAATGACACAGTGTGGTTGTCATGGCACCAGCAACAACAGCAACATGAGGTCAGACAGTGGTACAATGACAAAGTGTGGAGGTGGGTGGCAATACCAGTCCCTGGTAAAGATGGTTGGTGGCAGATGGGAAAAAACTGTCAGCAGATGTGTGGCATCAGGCGGGTGGCGGCATCAGAATAGTGGCTGAGGCGGGGTATTTTGGAACAGACTCATTTCTCACGTTTGGGTTTGAGGCGTCATGGCTGATGTAGTCTGACGCCTAAGGCATTGGTGTGTGGAAAATCCTGGCCGATCCACGCCTGAATTTCTGACAAAGGTCAGTCGTTCCACATTTCCCGTGGACAATGCGGATTTCCTTGGGGTAAGTTTGGGCCCCGCCGCATAAAACACGGCTCTGATGCCACACTACTGGCTGGGCGGGGACAGTTCCTCCACTGCAAAACTGGGGCAAGTTGCGGCCACACATCCGTTTGGCTGCCCAGTAGTCCAGCGGTTTCTTCTAACTGGGGTGTTAGAGTGCTGTCCAAGTAGGCCACCACCTGTTGGTTCAGGGTTTCTGCTCCGTCCCTGCTGTGCCGCTGGCGACTGCCCTCCTCACTAGGGGGGTGAAGGAAGTGCTCATCAGGGGACTCCAGACTTAGGTTGCTGCTGATGGAGCTGGTACTTTTCTGACCCCCCCACCTTTCCGCACCCGCGGCAGTAGTACGTGAGCGCTGGGGAAAACCCCACCCGGTCAGACCTGTAAGAGGGGGGGACGATGCCGCACATAGGCACGGCCAACTGACTACGGAGGATTTCCCTATAGTATTTGAGTTTGTCCCTCGCTCTCAATAGCGGGAAAAAGGCTCCCATTTTGGACTGGTTAGCCGGGGTCCAATTAGGTGGAGTGCCAGAAGTCATCCCCCTGCCGGATGCTGACTTTCGGCTGTCACTAGCCAGGAAATCAGCATGCTGCTGTCCATCTGCACAAGTGACTCCGAAGGGCTCCCTGCCTCATCTCCCCTGTATACTGCCACGGTGCTTGCGGGTCATCTGCCTCGTCTTCCTCATCTCCATCTACCTCCTCCAGCTGCTCCTGATCCCCCTCTCTTGTCACCTGGGTAGGAAAATCCACTAATTTCACCAGACAATGCTTCTGCTCCAATGTCCTCTCTCCTCCATTTCAGTCCCACCGGACTCATGTGGCCGCGAGATGTAGTCGCCGCCTCCAGTCCCTGCCCAGACAGTTTTTCAGCATTCTGTTCCAGGACATGAAGCAGTGGAATGACGTATTCACCCCGTAGTCCTGGCGACTGACAAATAACGTGGCCTCCTCGAATGGCCTCAACCAAACGGCAGGTGGTCACGCATGAGCTGCCACTGGCTGACATCAAAGTTAACAGGGAAGTACTTGTCCCCTGGATCATCAAAAAATCGTTAATGGCCTTTTTCTGTTCATACAAGTCGGTCCAACATGTGCAGGCTGGAATTCCCAAAGGGTGGAAAAAATCGCATATCAGAGTGTGTTGGGGGAGGCCGTTCTGCCATGCCCAAATCGAGGAGGGTGTTCTCTTTTTTAGGAAAGGGTGAAAAGGGATGCACAGTTTCCTGGGCCCTTTTCAG
>JAODAL010018577.1:0-74365 GCA_025379985.1 Phyllomedusa bahiana
AATTCTTTCCAAAAATTCCCGTCTTTTGGGTTTTTCAGAAAGAGAGGGGGGCAAAGGGTCTTCTCCTGCGATTTGGGTGTGGGCACAAACATTTTCCCGGAGCAGGGCCCCGGGCGCAGCACAGCCGGGGGGCGTCGCGAAAGGGGGCCCCTCGGGGAAAGGGAAAAACTGCCCCTGTCATCAAGCGGCCTGGTGTTGTTCAGCAACCCCAAAGGGTTTTTTGGGTTGGTTTTACTAGGTCATTTCCCCTTTCTTTCCCGATGAAAAATCTGACAAAAACCCCCGCTAAAAATCGGTGGGAAAGTCCCGGGCACAACCCTTTTTTTTTTGGTTTTTTGGCCCGGGGGGCGGGAAACGCCTTCACCTGTCCTGAACCTGCCTCGTCCCCTTCCCGTTTTCCCCCGCCAGAGATCTACTATGTGGTCTGTTTTCCCCCCGCGGCACTATTTAGTGGGATGAAAACCAAAATTTTTGGGGGGGCAGTCAGCCCGCTACTTTTTTAAAACGAGGAAAAGGGGCCAACATCCCCTGCTATTTTTTCAGTACCCGGCCAAAGTATAGATGTGGAAAAGTGGGAAAAAGGGGATCAAATTTTTTGAGGGGTAAACCCCCGCATACCCAAAAACCGGTGAAGGGACCCCAAATTTTACCCAGGGGAAAAAAAAATGAATTTGATGTTTGCCACTGCCCCTTTGGAGCCGGGTGAGGGAAAAGGGGTTTTATCATCGTCAGGGAAAAAAAAGGGCGTTTAGCCCTTTCGCGTCAGGCAAACGGCGCAGCCGGCAAGGGGGTTGTTTTGTCCGTGAGTCAGCAGGATAGCACAGTGTGAGGGCTTTAGCCAAGTGGCCCCCCGGGGGTTTAAAAACCCCCCTTTGCAGGTCCAAAAAAGTAGCGGCCCCCAGGGGGGTCAGCGAACCCCCGGGGGGGCCCGTAAATAAATCACTTTTTGTGCGGGCGCTGGCCGGGGAAAATCAGATTCTCGGAACACCGGAGGAGGGCCCAATATGGGGTTTTTTGTTAAAAATCTGTAGGCAGAAAGTGAAGCGTGGGCCCGGGGGGCTAGCTTGGCACCCCCGGCCCCGGGGGTCCAAACACATGCACGTCACCATCCGGTTTGGGTGGGAGAAACGGGGCCCCCAGGTTTGGTTTTTGGTCCCCCCTGCCCGCCGCAAGCAAACCAGCAGCAGCCGCCCCAAGGGGGATGCTTGCCCCTTGCAGCCGGGCAAGGCTCCCCCCACCCCCTGTAGAAGGGGAGCTGTTTTCTCTTTGACATCATCTCCCAGGCCAGTGCCCCCTGCCCCTTCGCTACCCCCCAGGGCGCCAGCGTCTTTCCCAGAAAAGGCGATTGCAAAGAGACAACAGTACGTCCAACCATCCTAAGCTGCAAAAAACTGCCCGGGTGCTCCGCCCAAATTTGTTTTGGTACGGCAGTCCCCCCCTTTTCCCAAAAAATGGTGACTCTGCCCCGGTTCAGAGAACTTTTTGGCTTGGCCGACCCCGAAAATGGAATTTTTCCAAGCCGAATTTTTTTTCCCAAAAAGGCAGTACCACACTTCATAAATATGTAAAAAAAGGGTGGGCCATCCTTGAGCTTATGGGTTTTTGTTTCCAAGGTGAAAGGGGCAGCGCGGATGCTGGATCTGAAACTACGGTCAGGGCCAGTATTTTCCCCTTTTACGGCCCACGGGAAATGGGGTTTCCTCCCAGGAAACACCAACAACTTGGACAGGAGAGGGGCGCTTTCCTCCTCCACTTGCCCAAACTGGGGCCCCTCCTGCGCCAATGCCGCCTCCCCCTCCTCCACCACCACCCCCAAATCTCACCCCTTCCCCAAGTACTGCCCCATCATACCAAAAGGTAGGGCAAAAGCGGTGCCCACGCAGTTCTACCCCCTGGCTTGCCCCCGGCAACGAAGTAAACAAAAGGGGGGGAAAACTCTCCGCGCTTTGCACCCAAAAAATCGATTGTGGGTTTTTTCTCCGCGCCAACAACAAATGGGAAAACCATGGTACGGAAAAGGGGAAGGAACAGGGTGTCCGCGCTCCCACTAAGGAGGGAGGGTCCAGGGCGCCCGCAGGCGCACGGGGTTCAATTTGGTTGTGAAAAGGTTCCTGAATTTTCCACCGATTTTTAGAAGACCCCCTAAAAATGGCCGGAAACTGTCCATCCCACTTAATCCATTCCAACAAAGCCAGAAAAACCCTCCTCGATTACAGGGGCAAAAAACGGCCCCCCCCCAACACACTCGATATGCGATGTTTTCCCCCCCGGGTTGGGAAATTTCCAGCCTGCAAGGGTTGGGCCCAGGTTTGATAAACCCAGAAAAAGGGCCCATTAACGATTTTTTGATAAATCCAGGCGGACAGGAAAATATTTCCCCCTGTGAAAACTTTGATGTCACCAGTGACAGCTCATGCGTGACCCCTTGCCATTTGTAGGGGCCTTTCCCGAGGAGGCGACTTATTTGCCCAGTCGCCAGGGTACGGGGAATAAGAAATTTCCACCCCTTCATGTCCTGGAACAGATGCTGAAAAATCTTCGGGGCAGGGGACTGGAACGTGGCGACACATCTCGCAGCCACATGACCCGGGGGTGAACTGAAAGGAGAAAAAGGGGAGGAGGAGGAAAATTGGGGCAGAAGAAATTGTCTGGTGAAATGAGGGGATTTTCTACCCAGGTGACAAGAGAGGAGGAGCAAGCAGCTTGGAGGAGGTAGATGGAGATAGGAAACGAGGCAGAGACCCCCCAAAAACCGGGGGCAGAAATACATTGGAAAAGGGGGCAGGGACCCCCTCGGGGTCACTTGTGCAGAGGGTTGTTTTCCGGGCTATGACAGCCGAATAGTCAGCATCCGGCAAGGGATAACTTCTGGCTCTCCCCCCTATTGGCCCCTTTCGTCCCGGGGCCCAAAAGGAGCCTTTTTTCCCCGCTATTTAAAAAAGGGGGGAAAAAACCAAATACTATAGGGAAATCCTCCGAATCAGTTGGCCGCTGCCCCATGGTGCGGCATCATCCCTCCTCTGGGCAGGTCTGACCGGGGGGTTTTTCAGCGCTCATTTTACTACTGCCCCCGGCTGCTGGGGGAAGGGGGAGGAGAGGAACAGTAAACCCGCTCCAACAGCACAACCTAAGTCTGGGGTCACTGATGAGCCCGCTTTTCCCTTTAAACCCCCCTAGTTAGGAGGGCAAATCGCCACAAAGCAGGCCCCGGAGCAGACCCTGAACCAACCCGGGGGGGTGGCCTACTTGGACAGCACTCTGCCACCCCCCGTTAAAGATCCGCTGGACTACTGGGGAGGCCAAACTGGATGTGGGGGCCGCAACCCCTTTCTGAGTTTTGGCAGTGGAGAACTGTCCCGCCCACCAAAATAGTGTGGCATCAGAAACGGGGGGTTTAGGCGGCGGGGGCCATCGTTTCCCCCAAAGGGGAAACCCCCTTTTTCCCGGGGAAAAGTGGAAAACGACCTTTGTCAAGATGGGAAACAGGGGGGATTTGGCCAGATTTTTCCCCACACCAATGCCTTAGGGGTCAGACTACATCAAACCCTGACGCCTCACCCAAACTTAAAAAAAATGGGCTGGGGTTTAAAAATAAAAAACCTGCCTCACCACTATTCTGATGCCGCCCCCCCTCCCTGATGCCACACCTGCGACCCTTTTTCCATCTGCCACCAAATCTTTACCAGGGGCTGGAAATTGGGGGCCCCCCACCTCCACACTCTTTTCATTGTGCCACCCCTAAAGACCTCATTCCCGCTGGGGCCGTGACCCCCAAAACTGTGTCATTGTGCCACTCTCGACCTCATACTGGGTGCTGCTGTTAAAGCTGCCCGCGGTCCCCCTCCACACTGTGTCATTGTGCCACTCTCTGACCTCAAGGTTGGGGCTGCCGCCGTCCCCCCCACTCCTGTATTGGCCCCTCTGTGCCTACTCCCATTTTTTTGCCCCCTCCAGAAAATCATTGTGCCACTGCCTGACCTCATGCTGCTGCTAACGTGACCTCCACACTGTGTCATTTTGCCACTCTGTGGCCTACTCCAGTTTTTGCCATCTCCAGAATGTCATTGTGCCACTGCCTGACCTCATGCTGCTGCTGCCGTGACCTCCACACTGTGTCATTGTGCCACTCTGTGGCCTACTCCTGTTTTTGCCACCTCCAGAATGTCATTGTGCCACTGCCTGACCTCATGCTGCTGCTGCCGTGACCTCCACACTGTGTCACTGTGCCACTCTGTGGCCTACTCCTGTTTTTCCCACCTCCAGAATGTTATTGTGCCACTGTCTGACCTCATGCTGCTGCCGTCACCTCCACTCTCTGTCATTGTGCCACTCTGTGGCCTACTCCTGTTTTTGCCACCTCCAGAATGTCATTGTGCCACTGTCTGACCTCATGCTGCTGCTGCTGTGACCTCCACACTGTGTCATTGTGCCACTCTCTGACCTCATGCTGTTGCTCCTGCCGCCGACACCTCCACTCTCTCTGGACTACACCTGTTTTTGCAACCTCCAGAATAAGTCATTGTGCCACACTCTGACCTCATGCTGCTGCTGTGGCTATTGCCGTGCCCTCCACACACTGTCATTGTGCCACTCTCTGACCTCATGCTGTTGCTCCTGCCGTCACCTCCACTCTGTGTCATTGTGCCACTCTGTGGCCTACTCCTGTTTTTTGCACCTCCAGAATGTCATTGTGCCACTCTCTGACCTCATGCTGCTGCTGTGGCTGCTGCCGTACCCTCCACACTGTGTCATTGTGCCACTCTCTGACCTCATGCTGTTGCTCCTGCCGTCACCTCCACTCTGTGTCATTGGGCCACTCTGTGGCCTACTCCTGTTTTTGCCACCTCCAGAATGTCATTGTGCCACTCTCTGACCTCATGCTGCTGCTGTGGCTGCTGCCGTAACCTCCACTCTCTGTCATTGTGCCACTCTGTGGCCTACTACTGTTTTGCCACCTCCAAAATGTCATTGTGCCACTGTCTGACCTCATGCTGCTGCTGCCTTGCCCTCCACACTGTGTCATTGTGCCACTCTGTGGTCTACTCCTGTTTTTGCCACCTCCAGAATGTCCTTGTGCCACTCTCTGACCTCATGCTGCTGTGGCTGCTGCCGTCACCTCCACACTCTCACTAATGTTGCCACCTGAGCTCTCAGCTTGTTTTTTTCCAGCTTTTGCTGCCATGACTTAATCAGGCTACATTCCCGCTTGAGTTTTTTGGTCAGTTTTGCCCTCTTAAGTGCCCAGGGAATTTTATAGTGAAGCGATTCTAAGAGCGGCAGCAGTCATCTGCGTGTCATACTAAAACACAACATTGTATGAAGTGACTTTAACATCCCTATTGATGACCCCATGTCTCCCTCTGCCTCTCAGATCCTTTCACTAACCTCTTCTCTTGGCCTCTCGCAGTTTACTAACTCTCCCACCCACAAGGATGGGAACTCTCTGGATCTGGTTTTCTGTAACCGTTCCTCAATCTCTAACTTTAATAATTCTCCTTACACTCTCTCTGATCACAATCTTATTTCCTTCACTATTACTAATTCTCACCCATCTCTGGACACACCTGCCAGTCTCCCGTTCAGAAATATTAGCTCCATGAACGCTCAGGAATTCACAGACACCATACAGTCCTCACTGCCCCCAATCTCCTCCCTCTCCTGCCCTGACCTGGCGTCCAAACAATATAATGAAACTCTTTCCACCACCCTGGACACATTGGCACCGCTCACACACCGCACCACCAGAGTCAGACACCCACAGCCATGGCACACGCCTCAGACTCGCCATCTGCAGCGTATGTTTCCAGATGTGCGGAGCGTCTGTGGAGGAAGTCGAAGCTACCTGCAGACTTTCTCCACTACAAATTTATGCTCAGGACTTATCAAACTGCCCTTCACAGCGCCAAACAAAAATATTTCACCTCCCTCATCGCAACCTTACACAACAACCCTAAACGCCTGTTTGACACCATCCACTCCCTTCTTAGGCCTAAAGCTCAGGCCCCGGTCTCTGACCTCTGTGCTGAAGACCTGGCCACTCACTTCAAAGAGAAAATTGACAAAATCCGGCAAAACATCTCATCTCACACCCCAAGCAGCAGCCATCTGGTCCCTCCCCGCACATCCCCCAGCCTACTCTCAGCTCTTGACCCGACGACAGAAGAAGAAGTGTCCAGGCTTCTGCTGTCTGCGCGCCCCACCACCTGCTCTAGTGACCCCATTCCCTCCCACCTTGTCCAGTCTATTTCTCCAGCTATCATCTCTCACATAACTGCAATCTGTAACCTCTCTCTCTCCTCTGGGATCTTCCCATCTTCCTTTAAACATGCTATTATAACCCCCTTACTGAAAAAGCCCACTCTGGACCCATCCTGCGCTGATAACTACCGACCAGTCTCTAACCTGCCCTTCATCTCCAAACTCCTGGAACGCTTGGTCTACTCTCGCCTAATCCGCTATCTCTCCGCTAACTCTCTTCTTGACCCTCTGCAATCAGGTTTCCGCACCCTACACTCCACGGAAACTGCTCTAACTAAAGTCTCCAATGATCTCCTAACAGCAAAATCGTAGAGTGACTACTCATTGTTGCTTCTTCTGGATCTCTCTGCAGCGTTTGACACTGTTGATCACTAACTTCTCCTCAGCATGCTCAGCACCATTGGCCTCCAGGACACCGCTCTCTCTTGGTTCTCATCTTACCTTTCTAACCGCTCCGTCAGTGTCTCATTTGCAGGTTCTACCTCCTCTCCTCTTCCTCTTGCTGTCGGGGTTCCTCAGGGATCAGTTCTAGGTCCTCTCCTCTTCTCAATCTATACAGCCCCCATTGGACAAACCATCAGCAGATTTGGCTTCCAGTACCATCTCTACACTGATGACACCCAATTATACACCTCCTCCTGAGACATCACTCCTGCTCTGCTACAAAACACCAGGGACTGCCTGTCTGCTGTCTCTGACATCATGTCCTCCCTGTATCTTAAACTAAACCTCACTAAAACTGAACTTCTAGTCATCCCACCATCTACTAACAGACCTTACCCTGCCCTTTCTGTCTCAGTATGTGGCACCACCAGAACTCCTAGGCTGTCTTGGGGTTATACTAGATTCCGATCTGTCTTTCGTCCCATATATCCAATCCCTTGCCCGCTCCTGTCACCTGCACCTCAAGAACATCTCCAGAATCCGTCCTTTTCTCACTGTGGAAACAACTCAAACTCTCATTGTTGCTCTTATTCATTCTCGTCTCGACTACTGTAACTCCTTGCTTATCGGTCTCCCTCTGTGCAAACTCTCCCCTCTCCAGTCTGTCCTGAATGCAGCAGCCAGGCTTGTCTTTCTTTCCAGCCGCTATACTGATGCCTCTACCCTGTGTCAGTCACTGCACTGGTTGCCTATCAGTACAGGATACAACATAAACTCATCACTCTCACTCATAAAGCTCTCCACAACGCTGCTCCTCCCTACATCTCCTCCCTCATCTCTGTCTACCACCCTACCCGCTCTCTCCGCTCTGCTGATGATATCAGGTTACACTCATCAATCATCCGAACCTCCCATGCCCGTCTCCAAGACTTCACACGTGCGGCACCAATTCTCTGGAACTTGCAACCGCGGGCGATCAGGCACATTCACAACCCTCACAGTTTTAAGAGGGCCTTGAGAATACATCATCTCACTCTGGCCTACCAGAATCCCTAATGAACCCCCCCCTCCCACCCACACTCCCTAGCGCACTCATCTCACTTTCGGCACTTAACTGTATATAGATGTATATAGAGGGTGGCAGGTTCATCCGAATTCTATGTAAAACAACCCCATATATTTATGTCACATGGCTGGACCATTGTAAATCTAGCACTTCTTGCCCTTCGTCTCTCCCGTACACCTAATAGATTGTAAGCTCTTGCGAGCAGGGCCCTCACACCTTGTGTCTCATCTGTAAGTACTTTTAATGTGTAATGTCTGTACGTTTACCCTCAAAATTGTAAAGTGCTGCGGAATATGTTGGCGCTATATAAATAAAGATTATTATTATTATTATTATTATTATTATTATTATTAAGACCAAACCAAGCTCTCTCTGCATATTTAAGCATGGCACAACGTTCTACAGCACCCTGCAGGCTCTGTGCAGCCTGAAAATAGCTGTTTTTTAACGCGATTCGTCCTGAAGTAATTTGGACCGAAACAAATTTTGTCGGAAAATTCGGCGAAGTCACCGAAGCGAATTTTTGAGACATTCGCCCATCTCTAATTAGAACCCGTGTGCCAGCCAACGCCCACTTATTTGAATGGCAGTCCCCACTGTTGATAACACTGTAAACTACAACGTGGATATTTCACACCACAATTTCCAAATCTGTGTTGTGGAAAAAAAAAGAATGTACATGTCCATTCTTTGAGAAGGATAATCCTAAGATTCATGATGCGGATTAGCCCCATTGGTATATGGATGACCCATATGCAATCAGAGCCGTAATCTACCTTGAAAAATATAAAATGCTCAGCAGAAATCTGACATGTGAACGTAACATAAGGGATTGGTCATAATAATGTGACTCGACTATGTAGTACTTGTGAACCTTACATAAGCATTTGTCACTGTCCCTATTGGTATACAAAGTATTCTCTGTAACAGGACTGAAAGCTAGCAGAGGGACCCCATTAGAGATCAGTCTGAATGTTCCACAACGATAAGTGGTGTTCCCCAGTTTTCTTTTCTGGGACCTATATTGTTGTACCAATATTGTTATGAATGATAGAGATAACATAATTAAAAATATTGCTTTACAGTCTTTACCGATGTCACTAAACTATATAATGTAATACACCCAATGACAGAATGTATTCATAAATTACAAGCTAACAGATACGCCAATTGTGTGGCCATCCAATTGAATAACAACATCGATGTGAATAAATGTATGGTTTTGCATCTGGGTGCTAATAATGTTCATGTGATATAACACCCCAGTGTTAGTAAATGTGAGTCAGTCACCAATCAAGAAGGATCTGAGTATACTTGTAGAGCTAGATCGAGATAACACATCATGTGCTGCCAATCACATGCTTCTAAGGCAAGAAGGATGGCTGTCATGTATGAAGAAAGGCAGGAAGACATAAACTTATCACTTTCAAAAGTATCCCTCCATGTAAATTAAAGAGAACCTGTCACATAGATTATGCCCCCCTTGCTGAGGACAGCACAAGCCAATGACAGACCTGCTGTTTCCAGAGCTGTGTCCCTTATTATGCAAGATGCTGCAGTTTCAGAGCATTTAATGTTCAAATCTGGCAATTTGCAGCCTATTCTGCCAGAGAAGAGTCCAGTTTATTCATGAGCAGGCGTTAGCCCCGCCCGCCCATGGCTAGTCCCACCCACTCACAGCTGATTCAACCTATTACTTTGAATAGGTAGAAACCTGTAAACAAACAGGTGGGGGGGGGGCTAGCCATGGGAGGGAGGCTGAGGCTAACACCTGATTATTAATAAACTGGGCTTATCTCTGGCAGAACAGGCTGAAAACTGCAGGATTTGAGCAGTGAATGCTCTGAAACTGCTGTATCTTACAGGATAAGGGACACAGCACTGGAAATAGCCTGACTGTCACTAGCTTGTGCTGTCCTCAGAAAGGGGGGCATAATCTATATGACAGGTTTTCTTTAAGTGGTTTACGTCTGGCCACAAGTCTATAAAAAGCATGCCCTACAGTGTGACAAGCTGCAAAGAGGCTCTACATAACAGGCATGTATGTAAAATTAACAGGCTGTAATGTAAAATTAAAAGAGAAAGATGATACATTTTTTAGTCTTGACATGAGGCGTTTAATGGTGTTGAGCATCATGAGTTTACAATAGTATACGAATGGGTAATACAAGAATACCATGAACAGCTGTGGAGTGTAAGACTGCCTCACGGTACACAAGTGCCCCTCTCCTGCTAGAGTCAGAGTGATTCAATCTCCTGTGACTTTGTGAAATAGTCCCTTTAGGACACAGACTCAGCTTCAAAAAAGTTGTTAAAGGGATATGTAAGTGTAAAACAATTCTTAGTTGACTATTGACCCAGTGGGATTCTGAAGATTTTTTTATCACTTTTAGTGCAGATGGACCCATGCCATTTCACTTCTACCAACCTTTGGATCTGACAGCCTCTTCCAGTTTGACTCTCAATTGTATGTTTTTTCTCAACCATAATAACTAATTTAATAGTGTTGATTGAACTGTTCTAGAAAAGTTAAGTTCTAGTAGAACTTCTCAAATTTAGAAAAGTTAAGTTCTAGTAGAACTTCTCAATTTTTTAGAACTTGAACCGAACCGAACATTTTACTGTTTGTTCGAGTAAAGTTCTAGTTCGACACACCATTTTCAGTGTTGTTTTCAGCAGCTTTCTGCACGTTTGGTGGCCATCCAAGTGTTGAAAACATCATCGCTGAGGTGTAGGGTTACTAAAATCACACGACCATATTATATTTATTTTACTGTATTGCCTTGTGAACGCCATTTTCAGCTCACTCTCTGTACTGTACAGACTGCTCTTAGATAATATTTTCCTCTCCATAGACATCAATACTTAGGGAGTTTGGTATTGCTGGCTGCATCTTTCCCACACCCAGAAGCAGTTATTTGGCTACATTTGCAGGCTCACATGACGCCTAACTCTCATATATATGGATATATATTATACAGACCTTGGATTTGCTAAATCATACTCAGTGCCCAAAAGTTCTGTTTTTGCAGTTTTGGGGGTTCAGTAATTGTATAACACACCATCTTCAAATCTCCTATGTGTCAAAGCGGCTTTTGGGCCACCTCAGGATGCAGGGCCCCATAGCAGCTGCTACCATCTTCTATAGCTGCTGCTTGCAAGCTGTCCTCATCTTTTCAGTTAGCCATTGAAAGGAATTACGTATTTTAGCCTCTCAATTTTTTTCTGTCACTCTTAGAGCCAAATTTTCTTCACTGAGTTGTTCCACGTATCCAGTTTACTGTTATGGATGGTAATTCCAGCGTCTCCTCACCTGTATAGGTATAAAAATTAATCAGAACATCTTCTCCCATTGACTTTAATGGAGTTCGAGTTCTAGTTCGAATAGAACCCCGAACCGAACAGACTAAAGTTTGAGGTTCTAATCGAACTAGAACTTTTTACTGCTCGCTCATCTTTACTATTTAACTATTTTAGATCCTGTAGAATATGTATACGCAAGTCTTGGAGGATCATAGCCAGTTACTAAGCTAAATTATATTCTCTTCTTTCCCAATCTATGGTTGATGTAAATAAGCTGTACAGTTAGCAAATATCACATAATATTAGATATGTTCTGACTCTCAAGTCATTTAATAACATGAGGTATCTCCAGAAACACCTGTAATCACTGTCCCTAGATGTCATAGCAAAGCAATGAGATACTGATAGGCAATGCCTAATGACTCTCTAATGGAGAGTATGTCAGAGGACGTTGTGCCTAAATGGGATCAAATTCCTTCATTAACAGGGTGGCCACTTACACTGAGTATTACAAGCTGATCCAGGAAAGCTTAGTGACCAGAAGAGTAAATATGATCGAGACAAGCAACAAACAAAAGTGACGTAAGGAAAAGGAGGAGAGTTTTTCTTCTTAATGATTTGAAAATGGATAGTTTGTGTGCTTTGTGTACAGTCTGGAGATGCAGATTATCACACTCTAATAGCTTGGGACATGATATGATCTCCCTTCAATTTAGAACATGTGATTTTAAATACGGTAAGGATGGGACACGTATTGCAAGATACTCTGATTAGGACCTTTTTGAGAAATATGCCTGCTCCAGTGCTGCTGGCTCTTTATGTAGATTTAATTGTAGTAAAATGTTCCTAATCTGCACATAATTTTTTCACAGAATCTATGTAAAAAAAATGCACAGATTCCCATTAAATACAATGGGATGTTTTTCCAAGCAGATTATGGTGCATAACTCACATGCTTTCCATTAAGACTCATGTTTATAATTTTTCACAACTCTGTACAGCCTCTAATTCTGGTCAGATTGTATAGTGACACACTTTACACTATTTTGACAAGAGAAATTGTGTCACCCAGTTGAAAAAATAATTCATACATTTCTAGAAGAAATACAATAGAAATGCCACAATGCAGAAAGGTAAGAAAAGATGCCCCAGCATTGCTAAAGGGGTATTTCCATCTCCTGTAGTCTGATCCAAGAGAGCAGCTCACAGTGTCGGACTGGGGTGCCTGGGGACCACCAGTTGATTTGATTCTTGGGACCCATTCTGCAGACACTATAAATGACTGCACATACTGCACCTGACTCTTGCTCCCTATCTTTTGCCTTCTGCCTCTCTCACTCTGCTTTTCTATCCAAAAAGCAACCGAAGACCTACTATTTTCAGTGACCCACAATACCTGTGGGGCTACCATGCCCAGTGGTCCACTGAGGATTTCCCCTGCTGCGCTTTGAACCAGTCCACGCCTGCACAGCCAGTTCTAGTTTTCCTTTTGTAAGCACATAAAGGCCTGTAAAAAAAACTCAATACCATTTTTATTTATGGTAAATGCAAGTGTTTACTAAATCATACATTTCCAAAGAACTGAGAGTTCTTCTTTTGGCTTGTTCACACTGCGTTTTTTGTGATCCGTTTTATGGATCCGTTTTACGAATCAGCAAAACGGATCTAACAATTGTCAGTGTGATTAACATTGAGTTCAATGGCAAAAGCGCATTGCTGTTCTCACGCGAGATCGGCGATCCGCTTTTGAGGACTCTCGTGCACTCCGCTTTTCGCATCCGCTTTAAGAATTGACATGTCAATTCTTATTGCGGTTTACGCAAGTGAAAGCCGATAGGAGATAATGGAGTCCGCTTTTGGCACCTGTCCAAAAGCACTCCACACTCCGGGTATGTAGCAGCTACGCTTTGCATCCTGAAAGCGGATGCGAAAAGTGCAGTAAGCGGCTGCAGGGGGATCGCAGGTGAGCAGCTTCAGGTGGATCGGCGCGGTGAGCGGGACGGCGTGGCTGCAGGTGGATCGCGGGACCGGAGCATGTGAGCGGTGAGCGGGGCAGGACAGTGATTGAATGGAGGTGCGGGCAGGACAATCATTGAATGGAGGTGCGGGCAGGACAATCATTGAATGGAGGTGCGGGCAGGACAATCATTGAATGGAGGTGCGGGCAGGACAATCATTGAATGGAGGTGCGGGCAGGACAATCATTGAATGGAGGTGCGGGCAGAAATCATTGAATGGAGGTGCGGCAGGACAATCATTGAATGGAGGTGCGGGCAGGACAGTGATTGAATGGAGGTGCGGGCAGGACAGTGATTGAATGGAGGTGCGGGCAGGACAGTGATTGAATGGAGGTGCGGGCAGGACAATCATTGAATGGAGGTGCGGCCAGGACAATCACTGAACGGAGGTGCGGGCAGGACAATCTTGAATGGAGGTGCGGCAGGACAATCATTGAATGGAGGTGCAGGCAGGACAGTGATTGAATGGAGGTGCGGGCAGGACAGTGATTGAATGGAGGTGCGGGCAGGACAATCATTGAATGGAGGTGCGGGCAGGACAATCATTGAATGGAGGTGCGGGCAGGACAATCATTGAATGGAGGTGCGGGCAGGACAGTGATTGAATGGAGGTGCGGGCAGGACAGTGATTGAATGGAGGTGCGGGCAGGACAATCATTGAATGGAGGTGCGGGCAGGACAATCATTGAATGGAGGTGCGGGCAGGACAATCATTGAATGGAGGTGCGGGCAGGACAATCATCGAATGGAGGTGTGGGCAGGACAATCATTGAATGGAGGTGCGGGCAGGACAATCATTGAATGGAGGTGCGGGCAGGACAATCATTGAATGGAGGTGCGGGCAGGACAGTGATTGAATGGAGGTGCGGGCAGGACAGTGATTGAATGGAGGTGCGGGCAGGACAATCATTGAATGGAGGTGCGGGCAGGACAATCATTGAATGGAGGTGCGGGCAGGACAGTGATTGAATGGAGGTGCGGGCAGGACAGTGATTGAATGGAGGTGCGGGCAGGACAATCATTGAATGGAGGTGCGGGCAGGACAATCATTGAATGGAGGTGCGGGCAGGACAATCATGGAATGGAGGTGCGGGCAGGACAATCATTGAATGGAGGTGCGGGCAGGACAATCATTGAATGGAGGTGCGGGCAGGACAATCATTGAATGGAGGTGCTAGACTGACAATCATTGAATGGAGGTGCGGGCAGGACAATCATTGAATGGAGGTGCGGGCAGGACAATCATTGAATGGAGGTGCGGGCAGGACAATCATTGAATGGAGGTGCGGGCAGGACAATCATTGAATGGAGGTGCGGGCAGGACAATCATTGATCTGGAGGTGCGGGCAGGACAATCAATGAATGGAGGTGCGGGCAGACAATCATTGAATGGAGGTGGCGGGCATGACAATCATTGAATGGAGGTGCGGGCAGGACAATCATTGAATGGAGGTGCGGGCAGGACAATCATTGAATGGAGGTGCGGGCAGGACAATCATTGAATGGAGGTGCGGGCAGGACAATCAATGAATGGAGGTGCGGGCAGGACAATCATAGAATGGAGGTGCGGGCAGGACAGTGATTGAATGCAGGTGCGGGCAGGACAATAATTGAAAGGAGGTGCGGGAAGGACAATCCTTGAATGGAGGTGCGGGGCAGGACAATCATTGAATGGAGGTGCGGGCAGGACAATGATTGAATGGAGGTGCGGGCCAGAACAATCATTGAATGAAGGTGCGGGGCAGGACAATCATTGAATGGAGGTGCGGGCAGGACAATCATTGAATGGAGGTGCGGGCAGGACAGTGATGGAATGGAGGTGCGGGCAGGACAATCATTGAATGGAGGTGCGGGCAGGACAATCATTGAATGGAGGTGCGGGCAGGACAATCATTGAATGGAGGTGCGGGCAGGACAATCATTGAATGGAGGTGCGGGCAGGACAATCATTGAATGGAGGTGCGGGCAGGACAATCATTGAATGGAGGTGCGGGCAGGACAGTGATTGAATGGAGGTGCGGGCAGGACAATCATTGAATGGAGGTGCGGGCAGGACAATCATTGAATGGAGGTGCGGGCAGGACAATCATTGAATGGAGGTGCGGGCAGGACAATCATTGAATGGAGGTGCGGGCAGGACAATCATTGAATGGAGGTGCGGGCAGGACAATCATTGAATGGAGGTGCGGGCAGGACAATCATTGAATGGAGGTGCGGGCAGGACAGTGATTGAATGGAGGTGCGGGCAGGACAGTGATTGAATGGAGGTGCGGGCAGGACAGTGATTGAATGGAGGTGCGGGCAGGACAGTGATTGAATGGAGGTGCGGGCAGGACAGTGATTGAATGGAGGTGCGGGCAGGACAATCATTGAATGGAGGTGCGGGCAGGACAATCATTGAATGGAGGTGCGGGCAGGACAATCATTGAATGGAGGTGCGGGCAGGACAATCATTGAATGGAGGTGCGGGCAGGACAATCATTGAATGGAGGTGCGGGCAGGACAGTGATTGAATGGAGGTGCGGGCAGGACAATCATTGAATGGAGGTGTGGGCAGGACAATCATTGAATGGAGGTGCGGGCAGGACAATCATTGAATGGAGGTGCGGGCAGGACAATCATTGAATGGAGGTGTGGGCAGGACAGTCATTGAATGGAGGTGCGGGCAGGACAATCATTGAATGGAGGTGCGGGCAGGACAATCATATATATTTATCGTTCGTTCGTTCTGAAAACGCATCCGGAAAGCGGATGCGTAAAACGCAAGTGAAAAAGCATTCAAAACGGATCCAAATAAACGGATGCGTCTTTTAACTGTCAAAAACGGATCCGTAAAAAGGATCCAAAACGCCGTGTGAACAAGCCCTTTAACTTTTTATCCATGTTACTTTTATCCATGACTTGCCTCTGCAGCCCAGACATTTGATTCTTTGCTTTTCCAGCACCCTCCTCACGTATTCTCCATCCCATATGCGAACTTCCATGGTGCCAACATTTAAATTGTAGCATCCTACTGCTTACTCCATTGAAATACCGACTGCTATCTCAAGTACCCACACCATCACTATAACTGCTGTGTAATATAGTGCCCCTTAATACTATACTTTAAAAATAAATGTGTCATGACTATGTTAACTCCAAAAATATAGTGGCAAACAGATGCAAAAGATGATAATAGCTTGCAACACAGTAAGGTGCCCATCTACAGTATATGCAAAACACAGTAACAGTGCCCCCTTAGTAGCCAGTATGCCAACACAATAATGTCAACCCTCTTTATGCGCTCACACAATTCCCACTTTGAGCTCTCACAATGTTTATGTCTACCGTTGTTCCTACACAAAGTTTTGGTGTCCCCTTTTGTGCCCTCAGACAGTAATTAAGTCTCTCTTTGTACACCCACACAGTTCTAATGTCCCCTTTTGTATCACACAGCCCCCACAGTGCCCCTATATAGCTATGCCCCACATGATTTATGATGTCTTTTATATAGCTGCCTACATTTATAGTGCCCCTTTTGTGCTATCAAAATAATATCAGTAGTAAAGAATAATAACTGCTGACCCATTCCCATAACACTGTCAGTAGTAGAAATAATGGTGCCGCACACTTCAATGGATTGCGGGTGCTCAGTGAAAGGCCAATCAGCAATAGTCCAAAATATAGAAAATCCACAGCACTCCTTTAGCAGTGTAGGAAAATGTATTGAATGACAAGTATGTAGAACAGACTATTTCAAAATCAGCTCTCCATTCAAATGCAGAATTTGCACAAGATTGAGGTTAGTGAGAGTATTTCCAATGTCCGACTTTTCAGCCGTAGTAGGCCCTCATCAGGCAACGAGACGTGGGAAGGAGGAATAGGAGTGCAGGAGAGTGTCATAATACTGTCAGTGGCATAGTTTAGTCAGTTTAAGCAATGCAATGCAGTTAAGTCATTGCATCTCTTACACTGGAATGCATACAGGCTCTTAACATCTCATAGACAGCAGGCAACCATAGCAGGGCACAGAATGCCTTGTTTATGAGTTAGGGTTAGGTATACATGATGATGTCCATTGTCTGCAGTCACATAGTCTTCTGTTTGTACTTCATTCAGGTATACTAACATTTGTTCTACTTATTTCTGACAGGAATTTGTTAGTTATATTATTTGTTTGTTATTGTGCTACATTCTCATTAGTCTCTTCTTAGTGCTTTTTACAATACATACAGTATCTCACAAAGGTGAGTACACCCCTCACATTTTTGTAAATATTGTAACTTTTCATGGGACAACACTGAAATAGTCTCCAAAAAAAATGGGAATCTAGCAAGAGAACAAAGAGTGACTTTTGATCACTATATTTACTATTTGCCATAGGCAAATTTAAACTCTATCAATTCTCCATCTGTAAAGCACTAAAACATAACTTTTATTATGTATAACACTTAACCTCAGTACACACTATTTAAACACCTGATTTCTAACCTCTCAATTTATCCCTTTCTAATTGTGAAGGAATAACTCCTTTTCTATTATCAAGTCTGGTGGAACACCACCTATTAACAGGGGAACCATATATATACAGTGATTTACTAACTCCAATAAGGGATCCAAAACATCCTACTAGGGCAGTCACCCCTAATCCGATGAATATAAAACATATAAGGTTTCCTAGCGAGACCCTCTGCAGTGGGTGACACTGTAGAAAGAGGTGAGAAATCACAAATTAAAATGTCATACCTGACCTCCCCAACATGTTTCACCAACGAAATGGCTTCATCAGGGGATAGAGGTTCGGTCTGCAACCCCACCAGACCTCTATCCCCTGATGAAGCCATTGTCTTTTTAAAATAGACATATGAGTGCTGTCAGCATGGATGCAGAGGTTAAATATGGTTCAGATGGTGTCAAGCATGTGTGGAGTAACCAGGTGAGGAGTACAAAGACAAGTGTGTCTTGCCTACAGTCAAGTATGGTGGTGGGAGCGTCACGGTTTGGGACTGCATGAATTCCGACTGCTGTGGGTATCTACAATTCAGTGTGGGAACCATGAATGCCAACATGTGCTGTGACATACTGAAGCAGAGAATGATCCCCTCCCTCCAGAAACTGGGCAGTATTCCAACATGATAACCCCAAACACACATCCAAGATGACCACTCCCTTGCTAAAGAAAATAAGGATAAAGGTGCTGGACTGACCAAGCATGTCTCCAGACATAAACCTTATTGAGCATCTGTGGGGCATCCCCAAACAGAAGGTGGAGAAGCACAAGGTCTCTAACATCCACCAGCCTCCTGATGTCATCATGGAGGAGTGAAAGAGGAGTCCAGTGGCTGCAGCCTGTGAAGCTCTAGTGATCTCCATGTCCATGAGAGTTAAGGCAGTGCTGGAAAATAATGGTGGCTAGACAAAATATAGAAACTTTGGGCACAATCTTTCCATTTTCACTTAGGGGTGTACTCACTTTTGTTGCCAGCGGTTTAAACAGTGATGGATTAAGTGTTGAGGGCACACCAAATTACACAAGCTGTACACTGACTACTTTACATTGGATCAAGGTGTCGTATCTTCAGTGTTGTCCCATGAAAAGACATAATACATCTTTTGTGAAATAACGTATTGTTGTCTATAGATACTCATTTATGGTATCACTAACTTTTACCTTTATAACCAGTCACGGTACTTGTAGAATGCATTATAGTGGATTATTTATTATTGCTTAGAATTTATCATACATAATAGTAAAGATTTTGGTTACATATTATTGTATTCAGTATCTATTTGTCCTTTTTGGGGCACATAGTTTGGGTAACTTGTTTTAATTATGTCATTTAAATACACATAATGCAGTTGGCTTATCCTTATAACGTGTCTTTTTGTTTCCATGGACCATACTATAGAAATCACATTGTATCTCACCTTCTGAATGCTTTGCTTTGGTTTTGACAGGAGGTGATGTTGCTTGTGACACATGCCATGGAGCTTTCAAATTTAAGCCATTCTTAGAGATCCGGAATAAACGACGACATATCAAAATTTTATAACAATGCCAGTTACCTATGTGATAAATGTGCTTAATGTTAAAAAGTGTCAATTTTACTCACCTACATAAGGTAAAACATGGCTATACTTCTGATTAGAGAATGTAAGGTTCATACTACAGATAACAATAACAAAACAGAAGAGGAATTACAGTCCTAAAACATAACTTTTAATTGTAAAATATTAAAATACTACAATATGCAGCATCTCATAATAGATATCGTAAGAACCAATAATGGGACCCACAAACAATTTATAACCTATGTGGCCCTAATAAGGCTGTTGCACCCTTGCCTACAGCAAGAACAGGAGTATCGCCCCGATAAGGGCGTTCCTGCCACCAACCTGACCTTGTTAACACTGGCCCTATAAAACCCTATGGTCCCATCCCAACATGTTTCAATTATCCAAACTTTTCAAATTGATCGCATCAGGGGACGATAAGGAACAAGAATGGACCAATATAAAAAATGTGACTAAATATACAATACACCAAGTCAGGAGTATACATAGTACCTGGTCTGCTGAAGACAAATATAGATCTTCCAGAAAGCTGATGAGTCAAGCCAAAAGATATAAATCTGGTATACTAAGATCATAGCATACCAATCAGTCAGAACAGTAATCCTGCATCTGTAGAAAACACAAAGAGCCACCTTAGAACAGACTACAGTTAGCTTTCACACTTGCTTTAACTACTTGTCAACTGCCCATAGACTATAACCATTATTTATCTCTGTACGGATGTTCTGAAATGTCCGTGCAGCTGTACACTAAGGGTAGGTTCACACAGCGTGTTGGATCCAATTTTGGAACCGAAAAACGCATCAAAAAGCGCTGCATGAGTCGCATCCAAAACTCGTAAAACATGCATCCAACACGCAGCTGCACGCACTCTATAGTTTTACATAGGGCATCTGCTGCATCAAACGGATCAAGAATTGACATGTCAATTCTTTGAACGGATCTGAAAGACGCATCAGAAAGACGCAAGTAAACAAGCATCAGTGATCACTCATCTGAACGCTGATGCGTGTTTTACATTGAAAGCAATATAAATCCTACTGCACATTGTTAGATGTGTGTTTGGGTCTATTTAGGGTCTGAAACATGGACCCAAACACACATCTATAAACAGATCCAACATGCCATGCGATCATACCATAAGGGTGAGTTCACATGGTGTATAGCGGCACGTACCTGAGCACGCCAATATATAGCGGGTGTTTTCGAAGTACATGCTGGGCAGCGCGTATTTTTAATATGCTTTGTGCTAGCTCCCATTGACTTTCACTTTCCCTTCCTACATGTCATTTCCTTCTCCCGGCACGCAAAACATGTCAGGGGAAAAAGGCTGGTAATCGTAGCTCTCAATGAGAGCTATGAATTACCGTATTTGCGGGCCATACTCCAGGCATATTGCAGCGCAATTATCCCCCAAAATACGGCCTGCAAAGATGCTGTGTGAACATACCCTAATTGTACAGCTGCATGGGTGTAGAGCCGGCTGTCAGTGATAGCTGGCTCTCCATTGAGAAGATAGGGATGGTTTATTACTGTCCCTGCCTTCCTAATCACTGTATACACCTTTTTGGCGTGGATTCTATACTGATTACGTTCTGATATTTTAAGTACTTCAATCAGCAGTGTGAGCATACCCTTATGGTACGTTCACACGTCGCATTTCTGCTGAGATTTTATCTTTTCAGAAGTAGCTTTCTCCTATGGTTTAGTTGTGGGTTAGCCTTATTTCAATGGGGTTAATCCGTGTCATGCTTGCCAAAGCTTAATCTGAGGAGGATGCATCCAATGAGCGCTGTATACACAGACAAGCAATAAGCCCGTGTCGGCTCCTGCCTGCCGGTGCCAGCGGTCACTTAACAAGCCGGCTCCGTAATTGACTGAAATACTGGGTCTTATCAGACCCAGATCAGCTCTTCTGTCAGTGCAGGGGATAGACTTTGACTGCATCTTACCTGTAACTGGGGCTAAGATACCAGCCCCCGTTACCAGGGAAATCACACAAAAAAAAAGTTATATAAAAATTCTCTTTTTCTGACCTCTTGGGAGGTATAGTGTGTAAAACAGTAACAAAACACATACACAAAATAAAATATTAATAAAATACTAACAGCCCAGACTGCAACTTTTAGTCCCACCCACTAATATCCTAAAAAAATTTTTATATAAAAATATATTTATAATATATATATAGTACACAGCAAAGAATCACGACATCCAGCACTTCAGCACTTCTGTTTTTATTCTATCCCATTAAAATGTGAACAAATGCATGAACAAAAGAAGTGGCAGTATGGAAAAATACTAACGCGTTTCGGCTGTATGCCTTAATCGTAGCATTATAAGGCATGCAGCCGAAATGCTGCATGCCTTATATTCTAGCTGGTTCAAATTTTAGCTAGAATAAAAACAGATGTTTTAACAGTCCTATTTGTGTGCCTGACACATGAAGCAAGTGCCTGCTGATCGTGATTCTTTGCCAGGAAAAACTGTCGAAGGGCCATGGCATTGCATTGAACTTGGAAACGTCCCCTTACTCTGAACATGTGGCAGTAAGCTGACATATAGTTTTCCTTTTTTCATATATATATATATAGTGTTGAGACTGATGTGTACTACAGAAAGGAAAATGTGTCACGTCAGGAAGGGGGAAAACGGGCAAGTGAGGAACTGGTTAAAGGGGTTTTGTCACCACTATGATATCTGCTGTTTGTGTACACAAGTTTCTCTAGATTATTGACCACCTCTCTTCTCTTTTTTTTATATGATTGCTTCACAAGCTGTTGTATGACCATGTTTAGCCACTCCCTGCTGAGTCTTATCTCTAGTACAGGAGTTTTTTTTACCTAAGTTAAAGGGGTTGTCTCATTACATTGATTCATCTTACCTCTGTCCTGTTTTCTGAGTTTAATTTTTTAATTCAGTGTTTCCTTTCTTCTACTGGCTGCTACTGTCCTGCAGTGACGAGCTGCTGAGGACACCAGGTCTGTAGCTATAGCGACCAGCACTGTTATCCTATTAGGAGAGATTGAAGAGGTCTGTAGCTATAGCGACCTGAGGAGCTGATGCAGCCCATACAAGAGGGGATATCTATGAATTGGTAGGACACTGTTAATGGACACATTTTGCAAAGTGACTTGGTTTTGCAAGTTCTTTCACATAAAAAGCAATCCTTGTAGTGAGACAACCCCATTAATGACAAGTTTAAATCCTTAGAGCTCTGTAGCTTTGTGCACTACAGATTATATACCTTTTGCACTCATAGCATTATAGCAAGAATAGCTAGGAATAACAGAACTGATATGCCAATCACTGCTATAGAATCACCCGCAGACAAACCAGGAAGTGTGAGTCTGAAGCTGGCTATGGCTCTGTGAACAGCATGGTAGGAAGACCCCTTTTAATATCATTAGTTGTACTTAGCATTTTATCTTTCATTACACTACTTATCACAGAATTTTAGCATAGCAAAAGAAAATATATGTTTCATAATATTCAAAATATATGTATTATATGGTCAGCTTGTCATTTCTATGGCCTTCATTTCCACTGCAGTAAGGCACCACAGTGATAATAGCAACTTGTTAGGAGTTTCTGAAGACCCCATCACCATCAATTTAAAAAGGGCTCACCTTCATCACACATCCGATTTTAACTGGACTAATTGTCGAAAATAAAGTAATGCACTTGGTAATTTTGAGCACAACCAAGTCTCAGGGACGTTAACACCCAGATAAATTATAAATTTTATTAGACAAGTATTCTTGATGGATGTAACTAGTAAAGGTTTACACAACCGATGTAGAACATTGAAGGATCTACACGCAGATAAATACCATATTTTTCTTTACCTTTTTGTATAATTCCCAATACTTTGCCATAGACATTCAATATTTCTTAAACGCTCTAGTTATTTTGGTATAATTTGCAGATAGAAGTTAATGTCTATGACCACTTGGCCATCATTACAAGATAGTTTGTCAGATAAGGTCCCATGGCAGCTCTTGCACCACTTATGTCCAGGAGACAGAAAAGGATTATATGAGTTAAAATCTGACCTGTGTGATTCTTGTTTTCCCCCAATGAGAGACAGTCTGTCTGTCAGCAGACCTATTAGATTGTCTGTGTATCTCATCTATATCATTGTGAACTAACACATTGGTTTAATTTGGTTTTCTACATATGTATTTTGTATTTGTTCTATACACTCAATAAATTTGGTCATGTCATTACCATTTTACCAATGTCCAGCAATACGTATTTGAACACTGTTGTCAAAGAGGATTTCTTTCCATATAGGCTGAGAGCAAATAGACTTGTTTCTGTGGTCCCTATAAACCTATTGCCAGAGATTCCTATCTCCAGTTTCTAGCTAAGTGCTTTGATACCACTCAAAACAAGAGGGCCCAGGATGCCAACAGTTTAGACTTCTGACACTGGAGACTTCAGAAGACCTGAAACATGTAATCTACACTTAATGGCATTGTTAGACCATGTAACTCCTTTAAACCTATGTGAGCATAAAATATTTAATGTGGCAAAGTTTAATGGATAGAAGCTATGTGATCAAAAAGGTAAAAAGATGACTACAGAGTATTACAGGTTTCAATCATTTTGAGCAGAAACACAACCAATAAGTAAGTGAATTAATATGAAGTAGATCTATTTTAAAAATTGGGGTCCTTTTCAGTGATAATGGCCTGAAAGAATGAAAGGGTGGTTTTTTGGTTTTTGGGGGTTTGCCATTATTTTAAAAATAAAAGGGGGACCATTGAAACTTGGGACTTCTCACCGTTTTTTCACCCAACACCCCTAATATTGTAAGCCTTTTACGGGAGGGGCCCCACACTTTTTCTCATTGTAAGTCTTTTAAAGTGTAATGCTGTAGTTACCCCCCCAATTTTAAAATGCGCGGAATATGTTGGCGCTTATAAATAAAGATTTTATTTTATTTATTATTTTAAAATGCATTTTGAAGCCCAAAACATTTTTTTTCTCTAACAGCAAATCTGCTCATTTCGCTCCTCAGCTCAGCAGACCACATTGAAATAGGGTTTCTTGTTTTAGCAAAAATGGCCCCCGTTTTGCTGCCACATTTATATATTATCTAAATTATGGTGTGGTGCGAAACCCCCCCAAACACCCCCTCATGTTAGGCCAAAAAAAAAGGTTTTAGTTTTTTTAACAATGTGCCTAACACATCCGTTTGGCGCATTAGAAATAAAACCTGCTAGTTTTTTGCATTAACTCCGAACTATGTGAAAACCCCTTTCATACATGTCTCCCTAGGACTAAAGAATTACAAAATTTTCCCATCAGCCCTGTAACCATTCCCTTTTTCTTATACTATAATCTAACTCTTGGATAGACAAAAAAAAAACATGAAAAAGTGTCTAAAACTGAACCAAAGTGCCCTTTGTTAATCAAAAGAATCCATTTGGGGTTTCCGGGGAAAAATACTCTTTCAAGTTTTTCATTTATTACTGTATATATCACTTCATCATAGTAGGTTAATCAAAGTGGAATAGCTCTTTACGCTTTAGGTAGATAAACATTTTATAGTGGTTAGACTATCAGGTTATTAAAACAGCATGATCATGACATAACCCACTCTTTAGTGGAACCAAGACTATTAGTGATGAAGCCCTGGAGCACCAATGGACATCCACATGGATATCAATTAAGTGCAATTCAATAAATGTGACTTCAGATTTATACCAGAATTGAAGCCAGAAATGACCCAGGAATTACCTTAAGGTAAACATAGTTAGTCTGCTTTATAGCGCGTCTATGCCCCTATCATCACTACCTCCCTATTCCTCAAACTCCTTGTCTACCCTCACACACCCACACTGGGCAACGACTTCCATATCTCCCCGTCTTTTCCTACCCCCACACCTGACTCTACAATCCTCCACCTCTTTCACAGATTAAAACCTCTCCACAAAACCTACACAACCCCCTTTGCTCATCCCATACACACCTTTCTCACACCTCCCTGCTTCTTCCTCGCTGCTGGGGGACATATCCCAACCCCGGGCCCCTCTGCACATCCCCACTTTTATTTTCACCCTGCCCCTTACAGGCTAAGAAGCACAAACTCCCATAATCCCTTAAACATAAAGCCCATTCCCCTCACCCCAGATATCACTATCCCCATGTCTGGATCTCGCTGGAATGCAAGTTCTGTGGGCAACAAGCTTCCCTCATCATACCCTTCATCTCCCGAAACCCTACCCTTTTCTTGGACTAACAGAAACTTGGCTGACACCCTCTGACACAACTTCCCCTGCTGCACTCTCTTACGGTGGGCTTCAGTTTACCCACACCCCCCATTCTGGAAGTAAACATGGCGGCGGTGTCGGCCTTCTTCTGTCAGATACCTGCTCTTTTGTCTCCATTCCACCACTACCTTCCCTCACGCTCCCCTCCTTCGAGGTGCACTCCATCCGCATGTACTCCCCCTCCAACCTCCAAGTGGCTGTTGTTTATCGTCCCCCAGGCCCTGACACCGCCTTCCTTGACCACTTTGCTTCCTGGCTCCTTCACTTTCTTTCCACTGACATCCCCACTATTATCATGGGAGATTTCAACTTCCCAATCGACACCCCCCGCTCCACTTCTAACAAACTCCTGTCACTCTCCTCTTCCTTCGGCCTCACCCAGTGGACCTCTGGAGCCACTCATAAAGATGGACACACACTGGACCTCATCTACACCCGCCTCTGTCTTCTATCTAACACCTCAATCTGTCCTTTGCCGACCTCTGACCAAAATCTGCTCACCTTCTCCACCAATTCCACCCCACCTGCTCCATCTGCGCCAAATCTATTGCTCCCCCCGTAGAAACCTAACACCTTAACCCTCGCACTCTCTCTGAATCTCTTTCCCCCTCTCTACCTTTCTTCTCATTTTTTGGGACCCAGACCAGCCACCACTTTCTAAAACAACACAATCACTTCCACTCTTGACGTGGTTGCCCCTCTCACACACAACAGAACACGCAAAATTAACAGACAACCCTGGCACACAGACTCCACCAAACAGCTGAGGCGAGCTTTCAGAGTTGCTGAACGCCACTGGAAAGGGGAAAACCCGCTCCACTGCTGATTTTCACCTTATACAAAAAATCACGCATACTTTAAAATCTGCACTTGCAATCAGCCAAACAGACTTACTTCACCCCCCTCATATCCTCCCTGTCTCACAACCCCAGACAACTGTTCAAACCCTTCAACCCTCTCCTCCGTCCCTCCATCACCCCTCCCCATCTCTCTCCTCTCACAGTTTGACTTCGCCATTTCCACTCCTAAATAAGATCAATCTCCATCAGACAAAGCTTCACCCGGGCAGTCCCCTCCGTCTATCTCTATTCCTGCAGTGTCCCCCCACATCCCACCTCTACACCTGCTCATCATTTTTCCCCCCTAACTTGCTTCTCTCCTGTCACTCATGACAAGCTTTGCACTCTAATGTCCAAATCCAACCCTCACTACCTGTTAAACTTGACCCACTGCCCATCTCACCTCATCCCTGACCTTAGTGCTGTATCATCCCAGCCCTCGCCCATCTCTTCAACCTATCATTAACCTCTGGGATCTTTTCCTTCCTCCTTTAAACATGCGGCCATCACAACCAATCCTTAAGAAACCATCTCTTGACCCCTCTTGTCTGTCCAACTATCGCCCCATCTCACTGCTTCCATTCGTATCTAAACTCCTCGAACAGCATGTCTATTTTGAACTTTCCTCTCATCTATCCACCAACTCTCTCCTTGACCCACTGCAATCTGGCTTCCGACCCCACCACTCTACAGAAACCGCCCTAACCAAAGTCACCAATGAACCCACAACTGCCAAAGCCTCACACCACTACTCTCTGTGCTTATCCTCCTAGACCTGTCCTCCGCCTTTTACACGTCGACCACTCACCCTCAACAAATCCCTCCTCACTCGGCATCATGACTTGGCCCTTTCCTGGATATCCCGTACCCCACTGATCGGACATTCAGCGTCTCTTCCCCTCACGCACCCAAACCCCCTCCTCTTGCCCGCTCTCTGTTGGTGTCCCTCAGGGGTCTGTCCTGGGCCCACTACTCTTTGCTATCTACACTCTTGGTCTGGGTCAACTAAATAGCATCGCATGGCTTTTCAAAACCATCTTATGCTGATGATACCCAACTCTACATCTCCCCGGGCCCCGATATTACCCTCTCTACTCTCCCGGATCCCGACTGTCTTTTGTCCTATCCTCCTTCTTCTCCTCACGTCTCCTGAAGCTAAACGTGGAGAAAACTGAGTTCATCATCTTTCCACCGTCCCACTCCATCCCTCCACCTGATCTTTTCTATCACGTCAATGGGTACACACTCTCTCACCAGCTCCACAAGTCCGCTGCCTTGGGATAACCCTTGACTCCAATCTGTCCTTCAAACCGCACATCCAAACCCTTGCCTCTGCCTGCCTCCTCCACCTGAAAAATATCTCCCGTATCCGCTCATTCCTTAACTTCGAAAGCACAAAAATGCTGGTCCATGCCCTCGTCATCTCACGCCTAGACTATTGCAACATCCTTCTCTGTGGCCTCCCAGCTAGCACCCTCGCTCCCCTCCAATCCATTCTTAACTCTGCTACCCGTCTGATTCACCTCTCTCCTCGATATGCCTCTGCTTCTCCCCTCTGCCAATCCCTTCACTGGCTTCCCATTGCCCAGCGAATCCAGTTCAAGTTAGTAACCTTGACCTACAAGGCTCTCCATAACCATTCCTCTCCATACATACAGTATCTGCCTTAATCTCCAGATATCTCCCCTCACGCAATCTCCGCTCCTCACAGGACCTTCTTCTCTGCTCTCCCCGTGTCAACTCCTCACATAACCGTCTCCAAGACTTCCCCCCGTGCTTCCCCCATACTCTGGAAAATCACTTTCCCCAACACCTCAGACTCTCCCCACTCTCCACCAGCCTCAAAAGCAACCTGAAAACTCATCTCTTCAGGATTGCCTATAACCAACAATAACCCTGCTGTCACTACACTCTCCACAACCATGGCTTCCCCTCACCTTCTGTCTCTTCCCACCTTCCTTTTATAGTGTAAGCCCTCATGGGCAGGGACCTCTCTCCTTCTTTACCAGTTGTTAGTTATTAATTGTCACTTTTGTACTTGGTTGACCTATGCTATGTATGAAACCTGAATGTACAGCGCTCTGGAACCAAGGGCGCTCAAAAATAAATAATAATAATAATAATATTTTGTGCAGTGCTATAGCACATCCGTATAGAAAGTAAAAAGATCATCTTTGATATTTATGGTTGATTGTTGCCCATTGCCCACAATTATTTTGTTGGTGAATACTGGCTTCCATTTATCAAGTGATTTAGCATACATTAAGAATTTATTAGGCCTGTAGAATTTTTGGAATTTGCAAACCTGCATCACTTTTCATGATATTATGTAGTCATTTATGATATTTTCAGGGTCAGCATTAGGGAACCATTGTGTCATTCTGCTATAGACCCAAACAGTAGCTTTGTTAAAACAAAGCTCTACTCTGCAAAGACCTCCTGGACAATTGTTAAAACTTTCCTATTGCTTCTTTTTGCAGCTGTATTTATTTATTTTATATAGCACCATTACATACCACAGCAATGTACAGAGATTGTCATTATTCACATTGCTTCCTGTACCCACTGGGACTCAAAGTCTAAATTTTAGATCAGCCTATCAGAGGAAATCAACACAAACACGGGGTAAATACAAAGTCGTGGCAGCTGCTGTCTACGGTGGGATTAGAGCACAGGAACCCATCACTGCAAGGCCAGAGTGCTAACCACTGAGCCACTGTGCTACCCATGAGTAAGAGCAGGTGTTAGAACTATAAATGCTTGTATGGAAAATCTGGGTGTATGTGGACAAAACCTAACAAATCCCTGGTATTATACTATGGCCACTGTTTTCAGGTATTTCAAAAATGAATTTTATAGAATGTACTTGGCCCCAAGAACATAGGTACCATTGCTTTTTCATTTTGGACAGTACATTTGGATTTTGTAAAAGAGCTAGAACTCCACTATTTTATTCAATATGTCATGATTGACATATGCAGAAATGTAAAACCCTTTACAAGTCTCAAAGGTTTTACAGAAAACACCATAAGAAGTACCAGAAGTACCAAAAAAGATCCCCCAATCAATAGCACAATACAATATAAAGGATGACTGAGTGATTACAACAAATTGTTGCCCCAATTAAATAAGCAACAAACCACCACTGAGAAGAAGCAATAGAAGTGACACAAGTCAATCCAGAAGAAAGCAGAATGTGCTCACAAATAAGCAAAAATATATATAATATAGCAAGGGATAAAAGCAATACCACCCCACGTGTGTTGCCTATTAAGGCTTCATTAAAGGTAAAAATTAATCAGCTATGAATAAATTAAAATACAAAATTTCAGCTCAGTCTTTGATCTATTCTGTGACCTGGGCTAGGCTTTTATGAATAGAGTGCACATTTGGCAATTGGCATGACACCAAAAAATCCAACATGAAAGTGTAACTTCTATATATCTGCCTTAGGTTGTCATCTGTTACAGACACCGCTTGTCAGCAGAAAATGGTCCAAATCACACTTTTTGTGTACCTAAAATCTATGGTGTATCACATTTAAAAGAGAAAAATGACCTTAGGAAACACTCTTTATTTTCCCAAAAAGCAGCTATAGCTGTATAATAAAATCGAAGCCATGTCAATAATTGTAATAATTTATTTTCTGTCTAAATATTTTAGGTTTTTATTGATCAATTTGTATATTGTCATTGATTAAAGTTGTCCTATAGTAGCTAGAAATATCTCAGAATCTATGAAAATAGATGGGATTACTACAGAAATACAATTTATCATGTTCCGGTATCAAATTTTTCATTACTGATTATCAATGCAGAACTGTATTTGAGACTTTGTAAATCTTGTTCAAAGGGAGTTGATGTGATTTAGAGGGCATCATCTATAAATGCTAGAAGAGTCTCCAGGTAACAAGGGGTTATAGCTCTAGTATCTATCTTGTCAACATATATCTTGTGAGATGTCCCATTATCCTGTCCATGATTATAGGCCTGCACCTTCTTACCTGTAAGCTCCATCCCCGGCCTATAATTTCCAGCAGCCTACTTCAGCTCTATTTAAAAGCAGTGTACATTTAGCTTGTATCCAGTCAAACCTGCCATTATTGTAATATTATTATTAAGCTAGTAAGCCTTCTGGACAACTTCCCAGTTTTTAGGTGTCAGTTTAACATCAGTGTATATGTTATATTCTATTGTGCACCAGATAAGGCATCAGATTACTTTCACCAATCAATTGAACCATTGAATACATTTCAACTTGTCATTTCCCATGCCGTGCTGGACATCTCCAACAATTTCTAGCAGGTTTTAGGCGCCTTTTTCTGGACATTAGTGTGAGCATGTGAACATAGACATCACGTTGTCTGTAAATTTCTTGAATTTGCACACCATGTAGCATCTGAAGTTGAGAGAGGCCATGCATACTATATTACCATATATTCAATAACAATAAGGAGGACTGTGAACAAATATAAATATAGAGGAAGGTGCAGACTTAATCTTCACGATGCAAACCAAAAAGTTGTAGAAGACAGCAGCGTCAAATTGGGTTGCCTGGGGCCAACAGTAAAGTTGATTCCCGAGGGCAACAGTAAAATTCCCAGGGTCAACAGCAGAGTTGAATCCTGGGGCACACCAGTTGAGTTGATTCTTGGGGCCCACCAGTGGAGTTGATTCTTGGGGCCCACCAGTTGAGTTAATTTTTGGAGTCCACCAGTGGAGTTGATTCTTGGGAGTCCACCAGTGGAGTTGATTCTTGGGAGTCCACCAGTGGAGTTGATTCTTGGGAGTCCACCAGTGGAGTTGATTCTTGGGGCGCACCAGTTGAGTTCATTCTTGGAGTCCACCAGTGGAGTTCAATCTTGGGGCTCATCCTTAAACTACTGTACATGGCTGCACATATTGCATTGCACTCTTGCTTTCTGCTTTTCTTTCTCTGCTTTCTTTTCTGAAAGGCAGCCTAAGGCCTGCCATGCCTAGGGGCCTTCTCCAGGTGCCCACCTAAGGGTTCCCCTGCTTTTCTGTTAGCCAGTCCAATCCTCGAAGAAAGTAGCACTCCAGATCTTAATAAGGAAAACTAATGTATTCAGTTTTTCAATATTTTGGAGTCTGTTTGTATGGACCTCCAACTAATGGTTTTACCTTGTGTTACTCTTGTAAAAAACCCATCCATTCCACTCATTAATCAGTATCTAAACACTATTTTTGATTTGAAATTTTTTATTTTCTTTTTCTTAATATGCCATCCACCTCTGGGCAAGCAGACATGACACTGACATAATGGGATCAGAGAACAGGATATGGTGATTTCCATAAATAATGAAGATAAACTTTGTAACAAGTTCCTAATAATCTGATCAGGTGGTGTAGTAGTTTACCACTATATAGGAGTTGCAAATGAAGGACCTAGGGATGTAAGTGCTGTTTGTAGCAGCACCATTTTAACTATGACCATAAGCATAAGCCAGTAGGTCAGCAGCCTAACAAAACTATTTACAACAGTCTTTAAGACAATTTGACTGTTTCATTGTCAGGGCTGTTCCATTTTTTTTCTTTATAATTAACATGAAAATGGGTTAGAGTGGGGGAAATAGAAAAAGAATATATACTTATCTCCTGGTCCCCCACCACAGCTGTCCTGTAGCACAAAGGACCGGCTCCTTTTCACTTCCTTTGCTACGTTTTGTCCGTGAGCAAAGGTTTGTGATCCATTCACTCATTATAGTATAGTATAGTATATTCATCTCTTAATAGGAATGTAAGGATTCATAATAGGTTCATCTTTTTTTTTCCAAAAAAGTGCTATCTTTGCTATATTGTTATGTTGTGTCTGGTATTGCAGCATTCACCTTAATTGAACTGCATTAGCAAAGACATCCCATGGCAATTGCGCCGTTTTTGAAAGTAAAAAAACCAGACCCTTTTTTATTATCTTTCTGAATCCCTTTAAGATATAAACACTATTTCTATATACTTGCCTTATAGAGCTTCATTAAAATAGGGCAATGACTATGAAATTGGCACTGTTTCTTCGAAGGAACAACAGACCTTTCTGTTGTACAACCTCATTTAAAGGACCCTGCCATCAAAATTTTTCTTTTCACATATTCACCAGCAATATGTCACTATTATCTTTTTTTTTAAGTTCCCCTATGTAAATTACTCTCTCTGACTTCCCTTCTGTGAGCTCTGATAGAAGTGAGAAGGTTGCTTGACGGTTCTTCTTTCAGGCTAACTTTGGACTAAGTAATGTAAGAATTAATAGCAGGAAAGTGTGAAGTTACCCCCTTCCCAGTGCAGAAAAAAATTACCCTATTTTTCTTTCATGTATTGCTTGAAGTCTAGTCTAATCTTATCTATCCCTGTCATGAAAACAATAGAGCAATCATGTAATTACCTGCTATTTGTAATAGGACTATAAAAAGAGAAGCAGAAGTTAAAGAAAAATGAGATTAGTTTCCCCTGCCATTCAGAGGTTTTATCTCTAGCTAGAGAAGATCAATATTTTATATGTCATTTTTAATTGCATAGGACTGTCAAAATAAAAAATAAAAAATATTGCCAAAATTTTTTTTTAAATGGAATTTTCCCTATAAATTATGGAGAGGACTATGAAACTGGGCATGATTGGAGGGTTCAATTTAGATTGGAAATGGACAGGGATGATGTTGTAATATTGATTTGAAGGAGTTATCTCACTACATTGAATCATCTCACCTCAGTCCTGTTTTCTTGGTTTCACTTTGATTTCAGGGGTGTGTTTACTGGCTTCTACTAGGCTGCAGTAGAAGCCAGGTCTGTAGCTTTAGCAACCAGTGCTGGCAGCCTATCAGGAGAGATTGAACAGGTCTGTAGCTATAGCGACCTGAGGAGTTGATGCAGCCCATACAAGAGGGGATATCTCAGAAGAATTGGTAGGATACTGTTAATGGACACATATTGCAAAGTGACTTGTTTTTGCAAGATCTTTAACATAAAAAGCAATCCTTGTAGTGAGACAACCCCTTTAACAAAAAGCAAGTTACCTATTGTAATTTATTCTTCTAATTATGGTGCAGATATACCTATATATAATAAGCTATTCTGTTTTTGTCTGGGTATTTGAACATAGTGATAGGGCAGTGAATGGAAACTTAGCTATTACTATGTACTGGGTGACATTAAACTCAAGTTGCTGAAGCACTTAAAGTATATTAGCGCATTTGATTTCTTACTATGTGGATTTTGTCATCGTAATGGCCAAAGGCTAATAATGTGCCCGACCTGAAAGGCTTGTGTTCAGTGTCTGACGGCACAACCAGTTTCAACAAACAATCCAGAGGCCTAAACATTATCAAAGTGAATGAAGGGGAAAAAGGCAGGTTAGAGCTGTCTCCACTGCTGCCTTTTTCCCTAGTCTTATCCTGTGTTTTATACACATCAAACAGAAGTGTATCCTTTGTTCCCCAAGGGACTTGTGTTGGTAAATAAAGGCCTCATACAAAGACCTGAAGATAAATAGACAGAGATCTGTGCCGCCAAGCTCTGCACTACTCTGTGTAATTATATTGCTCTCTTAGATCCGCGCAGCTCGCAGGGAAGAAAACTTTGAAGATTAACCCATATTCATTCTCTCACTGAGGTGCAGCTGTACTTGACAGCAAAATGTAGACAAAGGGATAACACAGGGTTCAAATTACCATGTTAGATGAACAACTAACCCCTAATCCTCATTTCTATTAAAAAAAAAAAAAATCTTGTTGTTCCACAACGTAACAATTTTTCTTATAACTGGTTGCACAATAAAACAAAATGATCAAGTTCCTATAGTTTTCCAAACCAGAACTGGTATAAGCTGGTTTTCTGGGATCTTAAAATTTCTGTATCTGGGCTTTAAATATACAAATAAAAATACTATACTGGTTCAGCGTCGTAAGGAAATGGAAAGCTTGAGGAATTTAAAGTAATTGTCTTATCACAGACAACCCTTTTAACTCCTTAACGACCGCCCACCGTCTTTTACGTCGGGCATTTCAGGTCGTTCGTCTGCAGTGACGTCTTTTGGCGTTGCTGCAGACATCGGAGTTTGCGGCTCCTGGTGCCGCAGAAGCGCTGAGTACGGGGTTGTACTACACAGCCCTGATCCCAGCGCAGCTCCTGCGAGCACCGGGGAGCGGGAGAAACCGCTTTAACCCTTTGATTGCCGCGGATTGTCACCGCAGCACAATAAAATGGTTTCCCTGCTCTGTTGGGTGATCGGAACGTTCAGTGACCCAACAGAGCCTGGAGAACGGCTGCACAGTCAGCCCTGGGGACCAAGTGGCCCCAGGGCTATCTGTGTAACAAGCCAGTGATCAGGGCAGACTGTGTGCTGTCCTGATCACTGCCTGTGTCAGACTAACACAGATTATAATATTTTAGCATATATGAATATGCTAATACATTACTAAGTGGAAAAAAAACTAATACAGTTATCCCTTCATGGGATTTAAAAAAAAAAAAAAGTAAAAAATATAAAAAGTGTAAAAAAAAGAATAAACAAAAACATAATAAAATTAAAATAAATATTTAATAAAAAATAATTGTGCATACATTACACACACAAAAAAAACACATATTAGGTATCCACACGACCGTAATAACCTGTAAAATGAATCTAACAAGTTATTAAGTGGGAAATGTGAATGGTGTAAAAAAAAATGTTTAAAAAAATTAAAATAAAATTCTGCAATTATTTATAAGTGAATTTAAACTATTCCCCCATAAAGTACAACTCGTCTCGAATAAAACGAGACCTCAAACAACTGCGTCATTGAAAAAATAAAAACGTTACAACTGTTGAAACACAAGGAGGCAAAAACCAAAAAAATGTTCTGGTCATTAACTACTTTTCAGGCATTTGGCTTAAGGGATTTATAAGACAGCAGTGGAAGTTTTCAAGATCTTTAACAAAATCTGCTGTTTGTCAATGCGGCCAGTGCAGGGAACAAGTAGTATAAAATGGTGGCCGTTTGGATGAAACTTTGACATGTTTGACTGGATTTTAATTTTCGATGTGGTTTAAAGTTAGGTTCACTAGTACTGATACATTAGGGAATACTTAAACAATAAATTCCTAAAATATTCCTTTTTTGGACTTCACTTTCTTTAGTCGTATGTAATAGAACTTCCCTCTAGCCTCCCTATCAGCCTATAGCAGGAAATAGTTGTTGTAGAAGAGAATTTTTCTGCCTGCAGGTCTGTAACTAGGATACATGTTGATATAAATGACAGTCTATACATCATTGGAAGTATCTGGCAATGCTATAACATAATCTATGGTAGTCTATATGTAGAGTGATGAGACTACTCTATTGTTGGCCTTTTGTATAGCTATGAATATCTTGTACTTTAATATATCTATGGTTTGCCCTTTTTTGGCAGTTCTACTAATTAAGAGTAGCCAGGGGATTCTAAGTAAAGGGAGGCTGATATAACTGGCCATCTTAGAATAGGCTAGTTCAGTTCAGAGCTGGAGTTTGCAGTTGTCAGTTATAGTTATTGTGTTCCAGCATAAAGACGTCATCCTGAATACAAACCCGGCTGTGCCCGAGGAACAGGCTGCCCTATTTCATTGGGCTAAAATATTCACATTTACTGAATTAGGGTAAAAGAGCAAGGAGATTCCTCAGCACCCAAGACACAGTGATAACACCAGTTGTGATTAAGGGAATCCTGGCGGGGAGCACTAGCCAGTCACTAGGTTCATGGGAGAAAGGGTACAAGGAAGCTCTGGTCCCCCCCTTGACTGGAAAAGCCTGAATGAGCGCCAGTGAAGCCTAGGTGGTCATAGGAGGGTATCTGGGCAGAGCAAATAAAGAGTCTACTCCTGCTTGTCTGAGAAGGTGAAGCCTGCTGGCTCAAGGACTAAAAGTAAAGTGAGAGTACCTCTGTATGTGCTAATGTATAAAGAAGTAACTGTGATTTACAAGTTTGTGCCATGAGTAAGGTCTGCCAGGTCCTCAGAAACTGTTCATTCTGTATTCCTTTCTGCACTGGACGCATCTCACTCCATCACCACCAACAGTGAACCCCAGCACCATTATCCATAAATCTGCATAACTCCCCTGGTAAAAGCACCATCCACCAGCAGCATGTCACATAGGATTTTCTGTCTTTTTCCAGCATCAACACACCTATTCCTTTAGCATCAGCCTTGTGTTTAGATTTTCATCTCATATATACTACCGTTCAAAAGTTTGGGGTCACTTAGAAATGTCCTTATTTTTGAAAGAGAAGCACAGTTTTTTCAATGAAGCTAACATTAAATGAATCAGAAATACACTCTGTACATTGTTAATGTGGTAAATGACTATTCTAGCTGCAAACGTCTGGTTGTTAATGCAATATCTACATAGGTGTATAGAGGCCCATTTCCAACAACCATCACCATCATTTCCTACAACGGTGTGTACTACTACCTTCGGAGGAGAGCACAAATAGGCTCTAACCAGAGTAGAAAGAGAAGTGGGAGGGCCCGCTGCACAAGTGAGCAACAAGACAAGTACATTAGAGTCTCTAGCTTGAGAAATCGGCGCCTCACAGGTCCTCAACTGGCAGCTTCATTAAATAGTACCCGCAAAACGCCAGTGTCAATGTCTACAGTGAAGAAGCGACTCCGGGATGCTGGCCTTCAGGGCAGAGTGGCAAAGAAAAAGCCGTATCTGAGACTGGCTAATAAAAGAAAAAGATTAATATGGGCTAAAGAACACAGACATTGGACAGCGGAAGATTGGAAAAAAGTATTATGGACAGACGATTCGAAGTTTGAGGTGTTTGGATCACACAGAAGAACATTTGTGAAACGCAAAATACTGAAAAGATGCTGGAAGAATGCCTGATGCCATCTGTCAAGCATGGTGGAGGTAATGTGAGGGTCTGGGGTTGCTTTAGTGCTGGTAAAGTGGAAGATTTCTCCAAGTTAAAAGGGATTTTGAATAAGGAAGGCTATCACTCCATTTTGCAACGCCATGCCATACCATGTGGACAGCGCTTGATTGGAGGCAATTTCATCCTGCAACAGGACAATGACCCAAAACCACCTCCAAATGATGCAAGAACTATTTAGGGAAGAAGCAGGCAGCTGGTATTCTATCTGTAATGGAGTGGCCAGGCAGTCACCAGATCTCAACCACATTGAGCTTTGTGGGGGGCAGCTTGACCGTATGGTTACGCAAAAAGTGCCCATCAAGCCAGTCCAACTTTTTAGGAGGGGCTTCTGGAAGCAAGGGGTGAAAATTCCCAGGATTACCTCAGCAAATTAACAGCTAGAATGCCAAGGTCTGCAATGTTGGAATTGCTGCAAAGGGAGCGTTCTTTGACGAAAGCAAAGTTTGAAGTAGAAAATTATTATTTCAAATAAAAAATCATTTATTTCTAACTTTGTCTGGATGATATTTCTATTCATTTTGCAACTCATTTGATAAACAATAGTATGAGTTTTCAGGGAAAACACAAAATTGTCTGGGTGACCCCAAACTTTTGAACTGCGATAGATACAACAGATATATATATACACATACAGTGTCTCACATTTTTGTGAGATATGACACTTTTTTACAATATAAAGTAGTCAGTGCACTGCTTGTATAAATTGTAAATTTGGTGTGCTCTCAAAATGACTCAACACACAGCCATCAATGTCTGAACCACTGGCAACAAAAGTGAGTACACCCCTAAGTGAAAATGGACAAATTGTGCAAAAAGTGTCAATATTTTGTTTGGCACCATTATTTTCCAGCACCTGCCTTAAAGGGGTTTTATCTTAAAAAGATCATGTCTCAGATTATGGGGCCCGGTAAAAATAAGCACTTTTGTAATTGGGTTGCATTACCTCTGTCACTTGGTTTAGCAGATATAAACTTCTTTGTAAATCTGTATTCTGTTTCTGCTGTTGCTCTGTTGCTGGTCAGAACGCCCCCTGGTCGATTCCCTAGACACGCCCCCTGCACTGTGATTGGTTTGGCTGACATTTCATTCAGCCCATGGGATACGCCCTAGGAAAGGAAACGCCCTGGCCACGCCCCCTGCGCTGTGATTGGCTGCCTGCACCCCTCTGTATTTACTCCCTCTGAGCTGTTAAAATTGATAGTGAAACCAAGGTCTGCTGGCTCTATGGGACATCTCCCAGCTCTATGGTGATGATTGGGCAATTACTGCCTGTTTAAAGGGCTTTTGCCCAAAAGGTTTTTCACCTCCTCACAGGTCCAGTCCTTAAGCTGCTACTTTGAAAAGAGAGCGTTCTGTTCCTCAGGGCTAATGCAAGCCCCGTCTCCTTATGACGTCATCATCTGTAGTGTATAACATAAGGATTCAACACTATGTTTGCATAAGCTGCTTGTATAGTGCAGTGCTTAGTTGATCTGCTTTGCAAGAGAGAGGTTAGGAGTTCAAGCCCCATCAGTAGTTTTTTTTTTTTCTTTTATAAATTGTACACATATCTAAAGATATGAAAATATATTTGTAGACATCTATAATTTTATTCATATACACACACAAAGCTCCCCTGTATAGTGTCCCATCCTCACTGTCACACCAAGCACTTCCAACATATGTGATACATGATATTTCTCTGGGGGATGGACATGATATGGGGAGCTATGTATGTGATATATATAATTATAAGATTGACATATATATTTTAGTCTCCCCTTTCATATGTGTAGAATTTAGGGGGGGAAAAAATATACTCTGTGAGGGGACTAGAACTCCAAACCACTTCGTTGTAAAAGCAATACTCTATCACTGCTCTACCACTGCACCAACAGCCTAAGTCAGTTACAGCGTGAGCAGGGTCTTCTCTCAAAGCTGATTGCTTCTCCCCCTTGTTTTCACTCACATGTCACTGACCACAAGCAGAGACCTTTACTTGAAGCTGACATTTGTCCTTGTAGTTGAGTAAAGGTCTCTGCCTGTTGTCAGTACAATTTAGGTGAACACAACTAGAAGTTAAAGCTGTTGGCTTTCAGCGTCATTTGTGTGTAAACTAAGACATATAACAGGTGCTTGCTGGAGTTTGGAGCCTCAAGGCTGCAGAAATAAGTAGCATGCAGGAGGCTACAGAGCTGTTATACCCGAAACTTTCTGCATCCCTGCTTCCATTACAAAATGATGATGTCACAGTTCTTAGTGAGGGGGGACACGCCTCCTGGGAGGAGAGACACGCCTGCTGGGGGAGGAGAGGGCTCGCCTTTTGGGAGGAGAAACTGCCCCTGGATTTCAAAATTTAAACTGAGAAAATTAGCTGAACAGCCCAAACAGCTCAAACGATAACACCCCTTTAACTCTCTTGGGCATGGAGTCCACTAGAACTTCACAGGTTGCCACTGGACTCCTCTTCCATGCCTCCATAATAACCTCTGTTACGGTCTGGAGGTGGATCCACGGGACCACCGCAGGCGATGGCGTAAGCCCACACCAGGGAGTGGAATCTAAGTGGGACCCGGTATTCGCCAGAGCCCGCCGCAAAGCGGGATGGTCTTTGGGGGGGCCTGGTGTCCCCAGGGTCCCTACCATGGCGGGGCTTCCCTGCGGTGGCGGCCAAAGGTTTACGAGGAAACAGGATCGGCAGGCGGCTGGGTAGTCGGGGACAGGCAGGGGGTTTCGGGAAGGGGCTCTGGTTGTAGCGGAAAAACGTAGGCAGGAGGTGGGAAAAACAGGGTTTGACAAGACGGGAACATTTTGGGAAATTTGTTTTTTTTTTGGGAAAGAACACAACAAGGTTTCCGGCGGGAGGGCCGGCAGGGGGGGGGCCCGGAATAAATAGGGGGGCAGTGCCCGGCAATGAGCCAATTCCCGGGCCCCACGCCCCTTTTTAAATTTCCCAAAACTACGGCGCGCGCGTGAGTTTGGAGCCAGATAGAGCAGGAGGGGCGGCCGGGGGAAAGGGGAACGCTGGCAGGGGCCGGGACACGAGGGGGAACTAGGGAAACCCAAAAGTGCGGGGACGGGGCCCCGCGGGGGAAGCGGGGCCCACGGCGCCCCTGCGCCCCGGGGAAAGTGGTCGCAGGGGCTTCCGTTGACTTTCCCCACCCCTTGGGCCCCCCCTTTGGGGCCCCCCTTCTCTTACTGAAACTGAAAAAAATTTCTGGAATGAGGTTTGGGTTTTTTAGGATATTCCCTCGGCTAAAAAGACCTCTTTGGGACCAAAACCCCTTCCAGTCCACCAGGAAGAAACGCTTTCCCCTATTTTCTCCTAATGCCCAAAAAACCCCTTGCCCCTCAAAAGACTTTTGGGGAAATCAGCCACAGACGGAGGGGGGAAAACAGCCTTTTCTGGGAAAAAAATGTTTTAAGGGGAAACCAGGGGGATTAAATTTAAGGAGACATGAAATGTTTTGGGGATTCTATCGTAGGAGGGTGCCGGGGTTTGAAGAGGGGGTTTTGATGGGGGCGGGATGCCCTCAAAGGGACCCGGGGAAAGGGGGGGAAACCCCGTTTTTTGAAAAGGATTTTTGGCGGACAAAACGAGAGAGAGCCACACCTTGTCACCTGGGGGGGAAAAAATGGAGTGGGATTTCTTTTCTGCCCCGCTAGATTTCTCGCGGACCCAGCGTTGGCGGGTCTGGGCCCAGATGCCCTTCATACCTTGGGCCAGTGCGTCCGCCCCGGGCCCTCGGGAGGTTCCCCGTGGGGAGGAGGGCGGGGAGGGCAGGCCATACACGATTGTAGAAGGGGGGGGGACCCCACGGACTCAGATTTCAAGGAGTTGTAGGAAGAACCCCGCCCACGGCAGTAAATTGGCCCAAATGTCTTGACGTCCTGAGACGAAATTTGGGGAAGGTTTTAAAATTTTTCCCAAGACTTGGTTGACCCTCTCCCCCCTGGGCCCCTTTTGTCGGGGTTTGGGGGCCCAAGAGGAAAATCGAGCTTTTTAGCTGAAATTGGTTGCACAAAGGGGTCGCCCAAAACCCCGGAGACCCAAATTTGGGCTCCCGGTCTGAGGGGCAAAATTTTCTGGGGAGTCCTTTCAGACGGGAAAAACATGGGGGGGAAGGAATGTTCAGCCAAAGGGGGGAGGGCAGATTTGGGAGCCCTGGCAAAAGGGACGAAATGCGCCATTTTGGGAAAAAGCCCATCCCTAATCCACCAAATAAGGGTTTTGCCAGAGACGGAGGGAAAGGGCAGTTATGAAAATCCAAAAGAAAGTTTGGGCCAGGGTTTTTTAGTGGGGAGGGGAAATGGGTGAAGGGCCTGCCGGCTTGTTTATGTGGCATCTTGGGTTTCGAGCCCCGGAGTAACCCGACGAAAAAAAGTCCTTAACATCCTTCTCCAGTTGGCCACCAATAGAACCGGGGATTCAGGAAAAGGTCCCTTTGGGCGCCGGGGGGTTTTCCGCCCCAATTTAGCATGGGCCCCATTTTAAGATACGTCTGCGAAGAGCAGGACACACATAATTTCCCTTTCCGGAGGGACCTTCGGAGGTCCATGGGGCTGCCGAGAGGAGACATTTGGAGGAATTAGGGTTTGGGAAGTATCTTCACCCACCCGTCCGGGAAACCGGGGGGAGGGGTCAGCTCTCACATTCTTCTGGCTGGTCTTTAAGTGGTTTAGAAAATTTAAAAAGGGGGGAAGAAAAGTGACCACCCGGTTGGGTGGGGTTTAAATCGCTGGCCGGGCTTCAGATATTGGAGGTTCTTGTGGTCCCCAAATAGATACGGATGGGGAAAAAGGGTGCCCTCCAGAAATAACAAACCCCCCCTCCAGGGCCCAATTTTTTTTGGCTTGTAGTCCCGGTCGCCCCAAACGTGAATTTTCCCCTTTTCCCATTTAGAACGGGCGTGGGGGAAGAAGCCGCACGTTAAGTTTTTTTTTTTTTTAAACCCTGGGCCCTTTTTTCGTAAGAACTGCTCCGGCTCCCCACAGATTTAGGCATCCACCTCCCGTGTGAAGGGTTTTTGTGGAATCTGGACGTGCAAAAGGGTAGAGGGGTAGAGAAGGAAAAATTGAGCTTTAAAGGAAAGGGTTCCTCGGCCTCGACCGGCCAGCTGTGGGGTTAAACTTGTTTCTTGGTGAAAGGGGGGACTATCGGAGCCCCCAAAAACGTAGAGAAAATTGGGGGGTGAACTGGCGTTAAAATAGTTTTCTAGAAGCCCAAAAAAATGCTGGATAGCCCGGGGAGGCCCCAAATGGGGTGGGGCCCCTGCAAAACCCGGGAGAAATTTTGTGGATCCAATTTATTTGGCCCTTTGGGCAGAGATAACGTTTCCCCAGGGAAAAGGGGGGCGGGCTGATGGAAAGGCACTTCCATAGTTGGCATTTTAAGGTGGGCCTCCCGGAGACATCTCATTTCTTGACGGGAAAATGGGTGCGGTGGGTCTCGAGGTCAAAGGGGAGAACACCAGGGAAAGGGCATTTAAGGTAGACCACCCTTTCAGGTGAGGAGGAGGGGCCCTGTAGAAGTCATTCAATAGTCCTGAAAGCGGCCCCGGGAGCTTGTACAGTCCCAAGGGCATCAACCCGGTACTCAAAGTGCCCTTTCCCCCGGGGTTGAAAAGGGCCCTTTTTCCCTTGTCACCCTTGCGGATTCGGACCAAAATTGTGGCCCCCCTCAGTTCCAAATTGGAGAAAAAAACTTGGGGCCCTGCAAGGATAAACAAATTCAGTGTCAGCGGGGAAAGGTTTAACCCGGTTTTTTTTACCCCTGATTTTGTTCAAGCCCGGTAATATTTGCAGGGCCGCAAGGTACCGTCCTTCTTCTTCACGAAAAAAAAACCCCCTCGCGCCAGCGGGAGACAGGACTTTCGGATGAACCCATTCCGGAGATTCTCCTGGATGTACTCGGACATGGCTTGGGTCTCGGGAAAACCGACAGTGGGTTGACTCGGCCCCGGGGAGGACTGGCACCCGGCGTAGGTCGATTGGGCAATCGTATGGGCGATGCGGAAGAAGACTCTCACCCTGTCTCTCGAGAACACATCGGCGTACTCCAGATATTCGGGGCGGCAGCCGGCAAGGCTCCCTGAAGGGTAGTGCGAGAGCAGGGAAGCACCGGGCGAGGTGCCACCAAACAACCCCCCGACAGTTGGGACCCCAACGAATCACCTCTCCCGTAGACCAGTCCAGGATAGGAGAGTGGAGCCGCAGCCATGGAAGTCCAAGGAGGATCGCCGACGAGGAGCGAAGCAGCACGTAGAAGGAGACTTCTTCTTTATGCAGCGCCCCCACGTGGAGGGACAGTGGCTTGGTGACGAACTGGATGGTGACACTGAGCAACTCCCCGCTGACGGATGAGATGACAAGCGGTTTCTCCAGGCGTATCACTGGAATCCGATACTACTTCACTAGAGCTGGTGTATGAAGTTCCGGCGGAGCCCGAGTCCAGAAACGCCGGAACTTGGAACGTGATACCAGTCTCGAGACGACTTGCACAGGCATCAACGACGTGGAGAGGAGGAGGTTGCACCTAGGAATGCCTCTCCCACAAAATCCTAGGTGCGGGATTTTTCCGCCGGCTTGGGGCGCTTGGGTAATTCCTCCGAAAATGCCCGGGGCTGCCACAGTAGAGGCAAGTTCTTTTGCCGGGCTGGGCCAATTCTTGTTTAGAGAGGCGAGCCCTCAATTGTTGGGGCTCGTCGGTGGGTGTGGGGACTGTGGCCAGGAGGCCCCCTTGGAAACACCGGTCCAGGCGAGGAAACCGACGAGGTTGGGCTGATGACGCTCTTCCCGAAGTTTCTTCCTCCCGTTCAAGGAAGCGTACTCAATGGGTTGCTAACCGGGATCAAGTCGCTGAGGAAAGACGGGAGGTCTCTAGCGGCCAAGAGTCCTTAACTCGGTTTGAGACCCCTTTCTTGAAGGTAGCACACAGAGGGCCTCGTTCCATGACATTTTCAGAGGCCAGAGTACGGAATTGTACCGCGTAGTCTCCTACAGACAGGTCCCCCCGGGAAATTTTGGGAATCTAGTGGTGACGGCCGGTTTCGAAGACTGCCACCAAACGGCGGGATGGTCTTCGGCCCCTAGGGGGGTGCCCACCAGGGTCCTCCCGGGGGGCTGCCGCGGTTGCGGCCACAAGGACGACGGTACCCCCGGATAGGCAGGGGCAGAACTTTTTAGTCGGGGAAGGCAGGGAGCAGGACCCCCCGGCGGGCCTTGGTCGGAACGGAACAGGAGGCGGAGGTCGGTACACGGTAGACAAGACTGGAACACTTTGGAAAGCTTTTCACCTTGGAGAATACAACAAGGATCCGGCGAGGGCCGGCAGGAAGGGGCCGGACTAAAAAGGAGCAGTGCCCGGCAATGAGCCAATTACCGGCGCACTTTCCCTTTAAAAATTTAAACAACCCCCCCAGGGCGGAGCTACGCACCGGGAGATGGAGCCAGACAGAGCAGGAGTGTGGCCGGGTAAGTGAACGCTGGCAGGGGCCGGGACACGAGCGGACCCCGAACCCGACATGCATGGACGCGCCTGCGACCCAGGACAGTGGTCGCAGGGGCGTCCGGAAACCCCCTCATGGAGCGGTGGATGTTAAGACTTGTGTCCTCCCCCTTCATTTGGGATGCCCCAAGTGCTAAAAACAGGGCTTAGGTTAAGAAATGATGACCAGTAGCACCTTTATCTCATTTCTTTGCAAGGCAGTGGTCTCTTGGAGGTATGTTTGGGGTCGTTATCATGTTGGAATACTGCGCATCAGCCCAGTTTCCGAAAGCAATAAATCATGCTCTGCTTCAATATGCTCTCCACAGCTAGACCTCATGAAACCCCCCCAAACCATGATACTCCATCCCCCATGCTTGATTTAGGCAAGAACCCCCTTTCTTTGTTTTCCACCCCCCGTTGGGGGGCACCTGCTTGCAGCACGAAACCAAAAATAAGTTTTCTTGGTTCATCAGTCACAGGAAATGGGTTTTAGTAATCCTGTCCTTAGTCTGCTGCTTCAGCAAACTGTTTGGGGTTTTTTTGTGCAATCTTTTGAAGAGGCTTCTTTCTGGGAAAACAGCCATGCAGACCAATTTGTGGCCTGGCGGGTGCCCCCACCCTCTTTCAACCCCCTTTCGCAATGCTGGGAGCTTCATATTCTATTTTGAAAAAAACATTGATAGCTGTGTGTTGGTTATTTTGAGGGGACACCAAATTTACTTTTTTATACAAGTGCACCTGACTACCTTAGTTTTTCAAAGGTATATCTTCAGCTTTCCCCGAAAAAATATAATACAATTTCACAAAAAATGTGAGGGGTGTTGTAACGGTCGGGGGTTAAAAATGTACGCCGAAGCGCCGACCGCTGACACCCGGTTGGATCCTCTGTGATCACGCAGCGAGGTGGGGTGGAGGCTCTTTAGCCCGATGTGAAGAGGAAGGTGCACAGGACAGGAAACAAATAAATAGGCAGAAAACTTGCCGCGCGCGACGAGCCCTAGGAGCACAGTGCACAAGACAGGACCCAGGAAGCAACAAGACAGGACAGGCAAGTACAGGAAGGCACGACATGCCTGACGGTCCATGGCAGGGGACCGTGGCGTGAACTGTGACAGTACTCCCCCTCAAAGCCACCTCCTCCCCCCTCCAAATCACAAAAATAGCATTCCACATAGTTCAGGCCACAACAACTAGGGGCAAACCCCAAACACCAAGTACAGGCTGAGTATAGCCCAGTACAGGGAACACCAAGAAAAGGATGTGCAAGGGAGGAACACACAACCGGGGCACTGCAAGAAAGGGAGGGGACTCAGGCGGGAAAGCAACAAAAACGGTACAGATGCTCTGTGCGGGGACCATGAGCTAGGCAACAGAAACGGACGCTCTTGGCGACCATGAGCTAGGCAATATACGGACGCTCTGGGCGGGACATAGACTAGGCAACAGACGGACGCGCTGGGGCCGGGACCATGAGCTAGACAACAGACAGACCTCTTGGTGGACCATGAGCTAGCAAACTAAACACGGACGCTCATGGGCAGGACCCTGAGCTAGGCAACCAGACGATGCCTCGCAGGGCGGGCACCATGACTAGCAACAGACCGGAACGCGCTGGGCGGGACCATGAGCTAGGCAACAGACGGACGCACTTGGCGGACCACTAGCTATGCAATATAGACGGAACCTCTGGGCGGGACCATGAGCTAGGCAACAGATCGGACGCGCTGGGCGGGCACCAAGAGCTAGTCAACAGAACAGACGCCTCTTCGGTGGACCATGAGCTAGGCAACAGACGGACAGCTCTGGGCAGACCCTGAGCAGTGCAAACAGACGATCTCTGGGCGGGAACCATGAGCTAGGCAACAGACGACGCTCTTGGCGATCCTTCGAGCCAGGCAATGTGCAGACGCTCTAGGCGGGACCATGAGCAAGCAACGGTGCAGACCGCTCTGGGTTGGGACCATCGAGCCAGGCAACGGGTGCAGACGCACTGGCGATACAATTTGGGAGCCCAGGCAACCGGTGCAGACGCTCTGGGCGAACCTTGAGCCAGGCAACGGGTGCAGACGCTCTGGGCGAACCATGAGACAGACAACGTTGCAGACGCTCTGGCGAACCATGAGACAATACCACGGGTGCATACGCTCTGGGCGAACCATGACAGAAACGGGTGCAGACGCTCTGGCGAACCATGCGCCAGGCAACGGGTGCAGACGCACTGGCGAATCCAATGAGCCCAGGCAACAGGTGTAGACGCTCTGGGCGAACCATGAGCCAGGCAATGGGGTGCAGGACGCTCTGGGCGAACCATGACCCGGCAACGGGTGCAGAACCTCTAGCAGGGCGAACCATGAGACAGACAACGGGTGCAGACGCTCATGGGCACCGTGACAGCGGGCACGGGTGCAGACGCTCTGCGAAACCATGAGCCAGCGGGACGGGTGCAGACCCTCCTGGGGCAAACCATGAGCCAGCGGGCAGGTGCAGATGCTCTGGGCGAACCATGAGCCAGCAGACATGGGTGCAGACACTCAGGGCGAACCATGAGCCAGCGGGCAGACAGACACTCAGCAGGTAACAGCAGAAAACGTTGGTGAGGTCACCACGGCGGGATCCATGGTCAGTCCATTGTGTAATGGTCGGGCGATGACAAACGTACGCCGAAGCGCCGACCGCTGACATCCAGGTGTGGATCCTCTGTGATCACCGCAGGCGAGGAGTAGCTGGAGGACCACGCAGGGAGCGGTGTCTAAGGGGCCCTGGTCTTCACCAGATGCCCTGCCGCAAAGCGGATGGACTTTGCTGCTGGTACCCCCCAGGTCGCTACCACCTGACGTTGCTTTTCCTGCGGTGACATCCGGGGTGCAGGACAGGAATCCATGCGTGAATACATGAACAACAGGAACAGTGCAGCAGGATTACAGGAGGGATAAACCGTACACATAGCACCAGACAGGATACAGCAGGAACTGGATGGTAACACAGCAGGTATAGACCGAGGGAACAGGGCAGGATACAATCAGGAACAGGAAGAGCACATACAGGACAGGAACACGGCATGATACAGGATACAACAGACACACGGACAGATGGTCCAGGAAGCTCAGGTGGGAACAGGAACTGGACCAGCAACTCAAGGGTTAAAATCTCCAACAGCAGACCAGTATCTGGCAGGACTCAAAATGGAATAACATGAGGCTCAAACTGCAACAATGGACGACCCAGAGTAAAAGGCAGGCACCTCCTCTTATAGCAGAGGTGAAGGGGAAGGTCACAGGGACAGAAACTAAATAATAGCAGGGAAGCTGCTGCGCGCACGCCAAGGAGGCACAGTCACCAGACAGTAACCCAGGAAGCAACAAGACAGGACAGGACAGGCACGTACAGGAAAGCACGACACGCCTGACGGTCCATGGCAGGGGACCGCGGCATGAACCGTGACAGGTGTACTTATTTTTTCTGAGATACTGTACGTCTTGTGGAGGCCATGCATTTATGTATCCATATATTACTGTATATACTATTGTTGAAAGCAAGGAATGGGTCCTATACTTACTATCATGCCTACAAATTATAGTAGAAGAGTGAAGAAATCAGGCGATACCTTTAGAGAGCTAACTGAGACTATATTGATGTGAGCTTTCCGGAGAACTAGCTCCCTTCTTCAGACCTGATGATAGTACTAGAAAATTGAAAATTCACAGGCTCTTTTATACACACAAGACATGGACCGTTCAAAGATCATAGAATTCTTAAACATAACAAAATGACAATATAAGCAAACAAGTCATTTTACCCAAGCAGTCAAACATTTTAACTATCTGGAACTTGGAGCAGACAGAGGGTCAGTAAATCTGATCTGCCGTCTTATCTCACCGCCATCACGTTAATTTGTGGCACCTCACTTGTTCAACACATAGTATTGACCACAAAACTTAGCATGGATATTTAACCCATTTGCAGAGTCTGAAATTTTTGCATTTATTTAAATTCCCATTCCTTTACTCTCCTCTGTGCGTCTTAAATTTCCCATTAAAACCACATCTTAGATCTTCCATACAGAGGTCCTCTCTGGAGAAGTGTTGTGCCACTGGAAGATCAGTTCTACTGTTATTAATAGTGAATCTGTGGGAGTTCTGCGCTGGCTGAGTCATTGCCTGTTTCGCCCACATAAACCTGTGGTCGGGCATTGCGCACCACATAATCAGATACAACCAACCCCAAAAAAAATAAATTGCTAGACCTGCAGAAAATGTCCCCCTAATTCTGTGCACCTGCTGAGACTGTGGACAGGTACACTGGTCAGCAGTGTGGATGTGCCTGCAGGTCTTGCACCTGTTCTGCAGGCAGGGTGAGGTCCAATTTCAGTTGGGGCCTTCAGGGCGCTCCGGACAATAATACGCCGCACTAGGTTTTGGTGGTTGCCGAAAGAGAGGAGAGGGGGACTGGGACTATGCAAAAAGGAAAGACTCATTCCAAAAATCATCACTCTGCATAACCCAACCGCACACCTATCAACAGCCGATATGCCAGAATCAACTAAGTATTTCGTAACATCGGAAAGCTGCGAAACTACATTCTAAAAATTTCCTATAACAACAGGAGAAAAACACAGGAAGAGATACAGCCCTAAAGACATCACTGGAGAAATGACACAGAGAGGAGATGAATGCCAACTCAACACAACAACCGAAACTGCAGGATCATGCTTATCAACAACAAGAACAAAAGCTCAAGACTGAGACAAAAGGCCCCACTATTACAACCACAAGCACCAGCCAGCTCAGCAGACCTGTGTGGTGAACCTTTTCCCTCCTATGACCAAATAAGGCATGCTGAAATGTCCAGCACTCTCTCCTCCAAAGTCTCTCCTTCCCTGCCCTCAACACTCACCGACCATGTTAAACTCTCCTGCACTGACATGGAGGAGTTTTTTCAGAAAAATGAGATTGGGGTAATACTTCAATGGAAAAGACCTTCCATACAGCCAACGACTCTGAGAGAACACCCATAAGATCCCACCAAAAAATCAACCTGGACCCCACAGCCTGAACTAATTAGCAGCACTGATAAATACATTGACTGTTTCAGAAGCAAGATAAAATCTGAATCTTGGGGAAAGTAAAGAAATCAGTCTCCACAACCTAACCCTGCAAGGAACAGAATGCCCATCACCTCACTGAAAGAAAATCAGGAACGTAAATATAAAAACCAGCAACAAAGGGGGCTCAATAAGTCATGATGAACCCTCTGACTAAATCCAGGAAGCAAACAGGCACTTCCAACCCTGCCTCATTACCTCCAAACTAACATGATCCCACAGAGGACTTTATAAAACAGCTAAAGAAATATGAACAGAAGTTTCCAACTCAGGCCAGAGCCCGGTAGAGGGGCTCAACCCACGGATCCCAGGCCGGGCTGGCGTCACATGCTTCCCCAAGATCCACAAAGAAGCAACCCGGGAGGCCATCATTTCTGGAATTGAGACTCTTACAGAGAATATCACAGGTTGGGTGAAAATCTCCTAAAAAAACCTCCAGGGTCGAGATACTCCAAGCTACTCCAGGAGCACCACGGAATCTTCTAAACAAACCTCAATGCCCCTCGGGTCACTTCCTAGGGGCAACCATTTTTTGGCAACCATTGATGTAGAAATCGTTGTATACAACCTTCCCCCAAGGATGGAGTTTGCAGCATGTCGGACACAAACCTGGAGAAACTCAACCTCCAACAAAACCAATAACACAGCTCATACAGTTCATACACCAGCCACAACTATTTTAAATTTGGAAGAGGGACCTATATCAACATGCGAATGGGAACTTCAATGGGGTCCAGATGTGCGCCCCATTGCAACCCTCTTTATGGCTGAACTGGACGGAGCGTAACTATCCACATGCACCACCAAACCCATGATGTACCTCGTTACATCGATATATCATTGTCATCTGGACTGCGGGCGAGGAGGCCCTAATGTCAATTCCATAATGACTTCCAAATAACTTCCACCCCACATCCAACCTCAACTTAACTATTCAGAGAGCAAAATCCACTTTCTGGGATACTACAATACACATCAAAGAACACCGGCTACTCACATCAGTGTATCCACAAAACCCACAGACAGAAACGGCCTACCTCAGGAATGACAGCTTCCACCCCCAAGCACACAAAGCAAATCCATTTATCTAACAGCCAGGGCTATACGGGACAATCGTATTTGCTCCAACAATACAGACCTGGACAACACCTCCTGGATCTGAGGACAAAATTTCCAATTGGATACAAACCACAAGTTGAGGACAATCAAATCAGCAAGCGGCCGCCATCAACAGAGACAGTCTGCTCACGTACAAAGATACCCAGAAGGACGAACGAGTGCCCCCAGTTGTAACCTACAACCCACACTGAGATCCTACAAAGTTTGCCAAGGAACTCACCTTGCTACATAAGAGACAATAGACTCAAAGACATTTCCCTGTCCCGCCCCTCCTCCTCTTCCTTTCGGCAACCACCAAACCTGCGCGTATATAATTGTCCGAGCGCCCTGAAGGCCCCAACTGAAAATGGCACGTCACCTGCCCTGCAGAACAGGTGCAAGACTGCAGGCACATCCACGACTGCTGACCAGTGTACCTGTCCCACATCACAGCAGGTGCACAGGAATTAGGGGGACATATTCCTGCGGTCAAAGCAATGTGGGTGTACCTGATTATGTGTGCGCAATGCCCGACCACAGGCCCTTTATGTGGGGGAAACAGTGGCAAAGACTCAGCAGCGCATGAACTCCCACAAGATTCACTATTAATTAACAGTAAAACTGATCTTCCAGTGGCACAACACTTCCCAGAGAGACCACTGTATGGAAGATCTGAATATTGTTGGTTTTTAAATTGGAAACTTATAAGATACGCAGAGGAGAAAAAGAATGGGAATTTAAATTAATGCAAAAAATTTCAGCTCTGCAATGGTTAAATATCCATCGCGAGTTTATGTCAAACTATGTGGCACAAGTGAGGGCCCACAAAATTATCACGTGATGGCTGTGAGAAAAGACTGCAGATTTACTGACCCCTCTGTCATGCCTCACAATTTCCAGATAGTTAAAAATGTTTGACCTGTTAGAACATGACTAGTTGCTTAATATTGCATTTTGTTATGTTTAAGAATTCTAAGATCCTTGAAGGTCCTGACTGTGTGTATAAAAAGCCTGTGAAATTCAATTTCTTGTATATCATCATTCTGAAGAAGGTAGCTAGTTCTCTCAGAAAGCTCACCATGCAAAGATACTCAGTTAGCCTCTAAAAGGTATCGCCCGTATTTCTTCACTCTTCTACTACTTTCTATGGCTAACACGGTACAACATTATACTACTACAAATTACAGTATAAGTCAATATCCATTTAGGATTAGATAGTTTACTGTATATATAATTGATAACCAGAGAATCAACTGGACACTAGGTAATCTCTGTTGTACACGTCTTTGGAATCAAAGCATATCCAATAAAAATACCACTGAGGTGTTAGAAACTGGCTACAGTATTATATAAGTAAAGATATATTTATATATCTAATAGCATATCTCCACTTTTAAAAACCCCAAAGGTTAACATATTTAAATTTTCTACAGAAAAAACTTAACCAACCTTTTTTAACTGGAAACTAGTGTTAAAAACTGTTCTAGGAAAAAGTTTAACTAGTGAAACAAAAATGTTTTAGAAAAGGGAAAAGTTTTAGATTTTAGCTTCTCGAATTTTTAGAACTCGAACCCAAACATTTTAAATGTTTTGTTCGGGTAAAAGTTCTAGTTCTATTCGACAACGCCATTTTCATTTTTAAATTTTTTAGCGCTTTTTTCAATTTTGGGCCGGCCCCCCTCCAATCAGTTTTCCGAGCACAGAGAAGTGTCCCAAAAAAATCATTGCTGAGGGGGTTGGGGTTTCACCGGGTGCTAAAAATCAAAGGCCATGTTTAAAAATGTATTTTCCTTGATTGCCTTTTTAAAGCCATTTTCAGCTCATCTCGGGAATGTACTTGTTAGATAGCAATTTTTTTTCTCCCTAGGGAAAACAAAAGTTAAGGGAAATTTGGTATTGCTTTTCTGCAACCCTTTTCCCACACCCAGAAAGGTTTATTTTTGGGGACTTTTCAGGCTCACATTAAAACCTAAATTTATATAATGGAATTTTTTATACAGAGTGCGTGGATTTGGTAATATATCATGCCCAAAAAAGGTTCAGTTTTTGCGTTTTTGGGGTTTCAGTAATTAATAAAAACAACTCTCCAAATCTCCTATGTGTAAAAGGGGTTTTTGGGGCCCCCTCAGGTTGCAGGGCCTGTAGAGCTGCTACCGCTGTGCCCCGTGCTACCCCCTGTTTCAAGCTGTCCTCATTTTTTTCAGTTACCTTGAAAGGAATTAAGTTTTTTTAGCCCCCCAATTTTTTTCTGTCATCAGCCCCAAATTTTTCTTCATAACTTCTTCAGTATCCAGTTTCTGTTATGGATGGTTTTTCCAGCTTCTCTAAAATGTATAGGAAAAAAAAATTTAACCAAAACTTTTTCCCCCAAGATTTTAAAGGGGGTTCAAATTTCGTATAAACTTCAAACCCGAACTCAAAAAAGTTGAGGTTCTAATGAACTAGAACTTTTTCTGTTGCTAAAACACTAATTAAGCCTAATGGGGATCATAAGCTCTAGACTGTAAATGACAATGTAGGATCCAGAGCTAACATCTCCTGTCTCTACAGTCTAGTGCTGTATGAAAACAACAGCGGATCCATCCAAAGAGCATTTGCCCTTTTGTCAAATGGTTCTTTTTGGGGCATTTGGGGGGTGGGCGGGGGTTTTATGTTCACTGGTTTTTTTTACTTGTTGGAAAAAAAATACAGTGCAATAAACAGCAGAAACTGCTGAAAAGTTTTCTCTACAGAACAGTAAGTGTCAGACTTTTATTATAATAAGTTGTAAGGCTATGTTCAAAGGATGTAGCGGCGCTACGTACGTGCCGCGGGGAATAAAGTTTTGGGATTGCCTGAATTACGCCGTGCTCCCGCGGCGTGGGGGACCGCAGCCGCTGGCCCATTGACATTCTTACTCGGGGTGTATTCCCCAAAAAAATTGACATGTCCTTATCTCCCGGGTCAAAAAAGATCGTAAAATTACCCCGTTTTGATACACCTTAAAAAAAAAAGGCAAAACATTTTTTTTAAATATTGATAGTTATATGGAAAATAGAAAAAAAAATTCTTAAAAGTTTTACATTCAAAGATCTATATCGACTGAAGACTGGACGAAATCTTATACGTTAGCATACAAATCAGTTAGTCTCCTGTCGCTTCAGAACAAATTTTCAAAAATCATCTCCGAGGTTCGGGTCCCTGCACGTTGCAGGGGTTTTCCCCCAACAGTATCCCCGAATTGGGGAATGTGGGCGACTGAGGGGCGATGGGGCTGTGTGGTGGAGCTCCCGATTATCTCCCCCTTTCTGGGAGAAAGTGACGCTTTTATAAAAAGGGAAAGGGTACACAGCTGCAAAAACGACCCACGGTCCTGTTGCTATCCATGGGTCCCATCGGAAAATCTCGAATTTTAAAAGGGGGAAAATATCATCGTCTTCTGTTGGTGGCAGGAGAGTCCTAATCCGAGATTGGCGATCGCGCCCCCCCCCCCCCTTCTTTGACTGACGGTTTAAGGAGATCTTCTTCCCCAACGAAATGGAGGAACTAAGGGGGCAAATGAGGGGGAGAAAGATAGGTTTGGGTTTGGGGGTCCAGGATTGCCTTTTACAGCTTTTCCCTGGTTTGCCTCTTGCGTGTGCCCTGTGGTCAGTGACTGGGCGGCTAATTCCTCTCCGGGTGATTGCTCCTTTTTTTGCCCTGGTGGGGGCCGCCCCAGCCAACCCCCTTTTTGATAAAATTTATCTACTTGGTATGCGACAGCAAATAGTTTGTGGTTTATGTTAAATTTTTCCTGCATTGTCTAGGTTCCCCCGTTTATGTTTCATAAATGAGGAGCCCATATTATGTAAGCTTGTCTGCCGTATTGGTATTTGGGATATTTTATGGTTCTATTGAGCTTTTGGCATATGCTATTGCCCTTTTGCAGACCTATTTTTTGGGTGTTTTTTTCCCTTTTCCATTACCCCGTTTAATATGTTTATTTTTCCCCATTTTAGGGTGCAACGCTTGTTTTTTAAAAAAGTTTGGAATTTTGGAAAAAAAAAAGTTTTTTTTAAAACAGAGTTAAACAATGTATTTTTATGACAATCCCCTTTTAATCTTAAGTTTAATGGATTTTAAAGGAAAACCAAACCAAATTTTGGCAAGGGACACACTTTAAACACATCTGGTATTAAATTGTGTAAAACCGACTTGAGCTCAGCTTCAACAAAAAAAGGGCCCGGTTAAAAGACTCTGATCCTTAAAAGGCATATTACTCCCCTTTTTTTGATTTAAGCCTATACCCTGTGTTGTGTGATATACCAGGAAAAAACACCTATTGTTATAAATAGTCTCCCATTTGTTACCATAGCTGTATCTGTTTTTCTCTACCCTGCATAGGACTATGTACATTTATTGCTAGAACTGAATTGCTATCTTTGGGTTATGTGTACTGTGTGACACACCAGAACTATACACCTATTGTTATAACTGTTCTCCCATTTTTTTAGCTGTATCTATTGTTCTCTCTCCTGCATAGGGCTATGTACATTTATTGCTAGAACTGGATTGCTTTGGGCTATGTAATTCTGAAATCACTATTTGTTGTGTTTGAATTTGGGGGAAAGGCAAAAATCAACTTTATCCGAGATCTTGGGTCAACCCAAGACAAATTTTGGCACATCACCAACTCACCCAAAACATCCTAACCTGAAAGCTAACCTAATGTGCACTGAATTTGGGAAATGCCCCAAGAGTAAATTAACCCTTTAAAAAAGGGCCAAAAAATCCAACCCTATCCCTAACCCAATTTTGAAATTTGGTTACATTTGGGTTGGTTTGGGGAAATAAAAAAATTTTAAATATTCCGAACTCAAATTGTTTTTCAAGTTTGGTTGAACCAGTGTGGAACCGAACAGAGACTGTTTCACGCAACACTATCCATTACCATAGGTGATACAAACACAAGTGAGGTAATACATTGGAATGCATACATCCTGCACATTTGAAATGTAATTAAATTTGATTGTTGCTAAAAAGATATGTTATAAATAATGTGTGTTTAAAACATCAGTTTATTAGTTGGCTTCCTGATGACCCTGTGATAATGCAGGGGGGGGAATGCATTGGAACTTGATGATCCTTAAAAACAATTTCTTGTTGTAATTTTGTGGTAAAAAGATTAAAATAAAATATTCTTGATATCCATAGGTAGCAATATATGTGTACTGTAAGGTATCTATTTTGGTTGCTGTCTCCCTGTTGATACATCCTGGTGTTTTTTTTTTATCCCTGTGTCACCCCCCCTTTTCCCCTTTAAAAGGGTTCTTATTTTGGACAATTTGCTTGTTAGAATGGTCCCCTTGATTTTAAACTAATCACTAATCACCCGCTGGCACCTCTAAGGCTGCGTTCACACGGGACAGGACAAATACCGTCCGGTTTGCCGGCCGGTATTTGTCCTGTTTTGCGCCCGTCCCCACGGCCGCGGGGGGATGGCTTTTCTCCGCGATGAGTGGAGAAGAGCTCTCCCCCATCCCATTGAGGTGTTCATATTCCATCCAGAAACCGGACGGAAGAATGAACATGCTCAATATTTTTTGAGCGGACCGCGGGCGGCAAAACTGCCGGGCGGAAAACCCGTGCAGTGGGGACTGCTGCACGGGTTTTCCATAGAGCACAATTGTGCTAATTTTCGGCCGGTTTTTCAGGCGGTCTGAAAAACCGCAAACCGGCTGAAAAACCGGCCGCAAACCCGTGCCGTGGGGACATGCCCTAACAATTATCTGTAATCTGTGAGAAAACCCAGAAGTGTTCAGTTTTCCTGTAGTGCCACCAGAGAACAATTTAAATTTGACACTTTACCCATTCAAATCAATAAGTTGACTATATAGTAAAGGACAGAAAAGATCCTTAGGCCCGGTTCACACGGCTTATTCGAGCCGTATTTGCAAGACGGATCCCGCCCACAATACGGCTTGAATAAGGGGCGGGGGCACGGCGGGGGAGCTGCCCGCCGGCCCCATAGACAATGCATTATTTACGGCACGTACGTGCCGTAAATAATGTGCATGTCACTTTCTCCCCCGCGGCGAATTTGCCGAGTGGGGAGGAGCAACGGAATCCACAATTCTCTATGAGAACTGTGGATTACCGTAATGACAGGGACGGATCGGAGCCGTACTGCAGCGCAAATACGGTGCGCAGTACGGCTCCAATCCGCGCCCAAATAAGCCGTGTGAACGAGGACTTAAGGGTAAAAGACTCTCTTTGTAATGACTATCCACCAATACATGAGGATACTGAACATAGGACTCCCCTCTATTCACTTAGAATTCCTTGGTAGGGTATATGAATATGTTTTTTTAAAAACTGGAAAGCCCTTTTAATTACGCTCTCCTTTGGATTTCTATAGATGTAATAAGAACTGGAGGGACATAATAGGGTTAGTACAGGGTCATGACACTTTTACTAGAGAGGCTATTCCATCTAGGTAGAGCTAGTTTTTCTAGGGGAAGACAATGGTGAAGGTTAGGGTCCCTCTTTTGTAAATGTTTGTGTGATGATACTTTTAAATGCATAAAAGTAAAGTCAGATTTTATCTTGTATCATTTTGGTAGTTATCTGGATCATGGTTAAAATGTCGTCTTTATTGCTAAATTGTTTCCAGCACTAGACACAGTGACCTGCTCCAATTCATATTACAAATCTCATATATCTTGTCTCACAAACATATTTTGTTTAATGGACCGTTATTCTTTATAACTTCTTCTTCTCTATAACAGGCCGCTTGGATAAAATGGCAATAAAGATATAATATGTTGTCATAATAAAGTCACTATGAGGTATATAGATTTTAACAGGATTCTTGCATTTGCTCTTACATTGGTCTCTTCTGAAGACCTAGCCGACCTGGTGTTTAATGAATTACGTTATATTTTTCCAAAAAAACAGAACTTAGACACAATAATAGCTCTAGAGGCTGCATCTTCCAATCATCTTGTAATAGGTGCCTTTATGTAATGAATTCAGAGTAATGAAGAGTCTTCTCCGAGTTTCTGTGCTTCCTGCAGGGTGAATTGATGTCCCTCTTGATATGGCATGGCGTGTACACTGTTTCCTGCTGCTCTTATAACACTAGCCTACACCACTTAAAGAAAAATAGCAAAGTGAAGGAGGTCAAAATGTACCTGCACCATCTCGCCTATGTCCTATCCTTGAGGGGTTTCAGTGCTGTTTTCATTAGGTGAATGGGAAAAACATTGAATTTAACTAAAAGAAAACAACAAACCTAGTAAAGAGAAGCAAAAGGGTAAGAAACTTAGAACCTTCAGACTTGCAAAATAAGAGCAACCATTGTGTTGTCCAGACATATTAAGGATGATTTATTGAGCCCTCTATGCTAGTCCTCTACGGAATGAAAGATTACCGTAACTTTTTGCGCAAGCTTTAATAGTGTAAATATTTGTGACTCTTAAAAATTATAAACTGAACCAAACTGGAAACAGGAATTGCCAAACAAAATAAAAACATAGATTAAGCTTATGGAAAAGCTCAGAATAAATGCAAATCCTAAAAAACAAAAAAAATTCTGAGTTCAAATAGTAAAATCACATAATTTTGTACATAAATAATAATAAAATGCATACAAAGTGCTAACAGTGTAAATTATGGTTCTCACAAGAAAAGGCATTGGAGCCAGAAGATATTAACTTTATAATAGGATATAGAAATATATATATATATATAATATATATATATATATATATATATATTATATTTATATATATATATTATAACTGTTTATACTGTATATTATAACACGATACTACATGATTATGCAGTTGTACCAACTGCATCGTCAAATACCTGTAGCAATCCCCCTTTTATGGGTAATATATTAAAAAATTTTAGTCTATATAAAAATCTAAAAAAAGTGAAGACTGAATTCTATGATCATAGATCCAAAACAATAAAATGACGGTTAACATAATAGATACAAGAGTTAAAGGAGTTGTATCGCTACAAAGATCATTTTCTCAGATTATGGGGACAGTAAAAAATAAGCACTTTTGTAATTGGTTGCATTACCTCTGTCACTTGGTTTAGCAGATATGAGCTTTTCTGTAAATCTGTTTCGTTTTTCTGCTGCTGCTGGTTTGGACACGCCCCCTGGCTGGATTTCCCGCCCCCTAGATAGCCACCTGCACTGTGATTGGCTGGCTGACATTTCATTCAGCCTGTGTGGATACGTCCCCAGACAGGAAAACACCCCGGCCATGCCCTCTGCGCTGTGATTGGCTGCCTGCACACTCTGTGTTTTTCTCCCTCTGAGCTGTTAAAATCCATAGTGAAACCAAGGGCTGCTGGCTGTATTACACATCTCCCAGCTCTAGGGTGAATGTTCTGGGCAATTTACTGCCTGTTTAAGTCACAGATCCCCTCATATAACACGTATTATAGAGTCTCCTGCCAGTTAACAGGGGGAGAGGAGGGAAGGGGCAGTGTGCATTGCTCCATATAACCCAATCTGCTGCCTGGTAACAGAGGGGAAGGGGTGGCAGTGTACACTCCTCACATGTCTCATCAGTTCAGGCTGTGTGTATAACTGCTTATAGCCAAGCTGAGCCTGAAGCTCTGCAGATACGTGACAAGCATGCAGTAGGCTGAGGAGCTGTCCTCTGCAGACACATAAGAACACTGCAAGGGACTGTATAGCTGTTCTCTGCAGACACCCTTCTGCTTCCACTGCACAGTCAGAGTGATGATGTCACAGGTCTTCAGTGAGGAGAGACACGCCTCTTGGGAGGAGAGGACACGCCTGCTGAAAGGAGAGACTCGGCCCTGAATTTCAAATTCAATCTCAGAGAATTAGCTAAAAGGAGTTGTCTCATTACGAGCTTTCAGCCTGTCAGAGAGCATCCTAGTTGACCTGAGGGGCGTGCTTCTTGGTCTGTCTCTTCTGCTCCCTCTTCCCTCCTCCCAACAGCACACAGCAGACTCGTACAGAAGGGGGAGGGGGTTTGCTGCCAGAGTTCACCTGTGTGTGCCTGCCTAGGTCTGTTACAGGAGAGGGCTGATCTATGAGTGTAGAGAGGAATGTGAAGTGGTGTGCTAATAGAGCAGAGGGGATGCATGTGTTCCTATTCCCCTGCTTACGCATTACATGTATCCAACTTCTCCAGCAACAAAAAGGGAAGTGTTACTAACTAGGATGTCTCCACTAATAAAGTAGAGAGTTAAAGTATTCACCTTGCACCTTGATCTGTATACTAATTAGTATAGTCAAGTTCCAAAAGACTATCACTGATTACTAGTAACAGGACAGGGTCACTGGCTGGTCACATCTATCTGTGTGAGAGCAGGAGGTAGCAGGGAACCCACAGGGGTTAATCCAGGCAGCACAGGACAAAGACGCCAGAGTCCTCATCTCCCCCCTCCTTCCACTACAAGAAGCATTCTGTGCAGGAGGGGGGCCTCTCTGTCTACTGTCTCTAAGGTGATGAGTCTTCTGACCCTGACAGCCAGTAAATAAGGATCACAGGTCGGTTATATAGGAATCTTGAGAAGCTGATGTAGTTTTCCTATCCAGGGCTATACTCAAAATCAGTAGGAAATTGTAATGATCATTTATTGCCAAGATGCTTGTTTTTTATAGATTCTTTTAATTAAAAACCAATAATTGTAGCGAGACAACCCCCTTTAAGAGCCCAAACAGTTCATGAACGTACAACCCTTTAAGGACAGAAGGCATCGCAACGAAACCTACGGTCTTGTTTAACGCCTTGTGCTTTATGATGTTAACACCTTTTGTAGCCAGCCTCTATCTGTGCTGTAACCTCGGGTGTTAGCTGCAATTAGCAGATTGGACTCGTTTCGACTATGTAAAGGGGAATTGCGGCGTTCCCGCTACAAGCCCTTATTGCCTCAGGCATACCACATGTCCAGATGCGGTTAAGGCAATTAAAACGTTTTTTTTACTTTAACATCAATGATTGTTCACTTTTCTGCATTATATAAACAATCAGTATGGAGTACAAAGATTGCAGTTCTATTATTCCTGCCTGGGACAGGAAGTAATAGAATCAAAAACATAGGTGGATATGGGATGCTTTCATTAGACTTCCAGATGCCATGTTATTTGATCACCACTGGGGGCTATTGGTGCGAGGAACTGTGCACAGCACAGTTATCTCATTTATTTAGTCGATGCTGATGTGATCACCACTGTGTCTAAGGATTATACAGCAGGGAACGGAGATAACTCTGTTCATGCTGTCGGTGTGAGCAGAATGTTGTCAGTTGCAATTAGCAGATAACACCCCTCGTCTATTTAGTTGATGTATTGGCAAGCCTATAATTTGCCCTTACTGGCACCATGACGGATCTTATGTCATGTGTTTTTTCAGGGAGTTACGAGGAATTACCTCTTTAAAAAATGGGTTGCCTCTTACTACAGCAGCTATATGTATATTTACTGGCTATGAAAAATCTTCACCTTAGTTAAAGTTTAATGTATTATTCTTTTGCAATAACAAAATCATTTCAACCTTAACTACAAATCTGGGTTTATTTGACAATATTTACACTTTTTCTGCTTTTGCCAAAGATCAATCCATAACTGAACAATTCTTAAATAGCTCAACCCTAAACTAAACATGGGGCTTCTACAAATTTTTTCTACAAAATGCCATTTTTTCTTACTGCTGTCTCAGAATATCCCCTCATTAAAAGCCATCTTTTTTGTGTTAGTAGCATAAAAACAAATGGAGGAAGCAGCAATCTTCCAAAACAGGTTACTTTTATTCACCCTTGTCCATGCTACAGGTTACTCGTCCGCCTTCTAATGGGCCATTTTTTAAGCTGGGCCATATCTGAGGGGTTCTGAAATGTAGCCTCTTGAATGGGTCAAGAGGGCGTGAATAAATGCTAACCTGTTTTTGAAGTCGGTTGATGTTTCCTCCATTTGTTATTGTACTACTTGCATGTAAGAGCTTTGAGGTCAGACTGTTGAAGCTTTCTTGCACACTGCTTTGTAGTTCTGCCTTTTCTATTTGGTGCTGTTTCCAGATCTTACTCCTTTTTGCTGTTATGAACTGATACAATGTGATGAACAGCCAGCCACTAGCTTTCGGGAAGTGCTCCTTAGGAAAATTGAACCCGTTCTCTTGTGAACAATGGCCATCCAGTTCACTCATTTTCTTGAGTTTGGGCTTGTGCAAAGCACCTTTCTCGAAATCCCAACAATGATTTTATATGGAGGTAAAGTAACTATGGCCGGTCATTCCAAAATGTTCAGACCTTTCGCTGATCACTAAGCTTTTGTAAACACTTGAAGTATGCTTGGGAGGCCATTGTACCTGTCTGGAAAGCTAATGATGTTCAAACCTTAGTTCCTTTCTCTAGAATTTTCTCCTGAATTTAATCTATTTTTCAAACCACACCACCCCACTTTTCCTGTGCCAGAGAGGCAAGACATGCCCAGAGTATCAACCAAAGCTACTGCATGCTTCAATGTTAGGCAGGGTGTTATCTAATAGCATCTGCTTTTTTTTCTTCTTCCCCTGACAAAAACCAACTGATCCATAAGCCAAATAAGAGTCATAGTTTTGCTTTTATCGCATCAACAGAACAGAATCACAAATATGTTTATGAACTAACTATACCATGCCACACACGCAATTCTATCCAAAATGAACAATGTTCTATAGCCCAAATATCTATTTAAAGGTTCTGAGAGGCAAGCAGTAGATTAAATCCAGTAACTGCACAAAAGTGGTTTAGGTACAGAGATAAGGTTACATGCATATATATCATTTACATAAAAATTCGCCTATGCTCCAACTAGATTATATCACTGACAGAACTGAATGATAAAACATTGCTATGTTTTTTAAAAGGGTAAGTAAATATTTTCAACCAAACTATTTTTTCACCATCCCCAATGTATCTTAAATTAGCAAAAAATTACAGCAACTCTGCTTATAGACTTTGATTAAAATCCTTCTTTATGTTTTGCCTACAAGCTATTATGCAGAGTTATGTGTCTCCATGGTTATTCATTTCAAGAAAATAACCTTTGAAATCTGGTTCTCAGATTCTGTCAATAATTACAGAAAAAATGTGCAGCTTGTGCACTTATATTTTTTCACCATTAGAATGAGAGGACTTCATGATAGAAAAACACCGTCTTAGCCCTTTGGTAGTCAGTGGGGTCCCTTTCTCGGGCCTTACAATGAATCTAGGGAGAGATGACAATTTATTTGACTGCAAGGTCCTAACAAACATAGAAAAACATTATAGATTTTGCTATTTTAATTAAACTGTCCTAAAAAGTAGCTTTCTACATTTAGGGTCCCATATATCTTTGGACCACTGACCACAAATTTTGTTTTTTGTACCTGTTTACTGAAAACATATTCAAGCATATTGGTTATTATATTGGACATGGACATAAAGTCCAGACTTTCAGCTTTCCATTTGAGGGTATCCCTACTTAAAGGGATCCATAGGAGAGCAAGACTGCACGAAAAGTTAATTCTGAGGGTTCACTGCACAGTGCAAGACACCACTAAGCCTCAAGAATAAAAATGCTAGATTGCTAAAAGAAATCTACAAAAGCCTGCACAGTGCTGGAAGAACATTCTTTGGACAGATGAAACAAGTATCAACCTCTACCAGAATGATGAAAAGAAAAAAGTGTGACGGAAGGCACGGTATAGATTCTTACATTGAAGAATACCAAATCATCTGTAAAACACCGCAGAGGTAGTGTGATGGCTTTGAATGAGGCTGCCAGTGGCACTGGGTCATTGTGTTCATTGATGTTTTGTGACGCGGGCAGACAGCAAACGGATGACAATTCGAGGGATTCAGAGACTTTCCGTATGCTCAAATCCAGCCAAATGCAGCCAACACTGGTTGGTGGGAATTTCTTAATTACAGATGGAAAATTAATCATAAAATCATGAAGCCAAAGCAACTCAGGGAGTTTTATTAAAATCAATAGGAAATGGAATATTCTTGAAAGGCTGAGTCAGTCACTGATCTCAACCCCAATTTGCATGCATTTCACTTGTTAAATGACCTAAAATTGAGACAGAAAGGCCACAAATAAACTGCATCGAGAAATGACGCTGCAGTAAAAGGCATGGGCAGAGCATTAAAAAGGAGCGAAAACCACTGGTATCTGGATGTTATCCATGAGTTCAAGGCTTCTGGCAGTACAATGCAGCTAAGGGTTTTTCAACCATAGTATTAGAAAATTTAAAACATTTTATTTTCAATTATTTAATTTTGTCCAATATACTTTTGGTTTCCCTTTGAAAACAGGGTGGCACATGTTAAGGTGCTGAAAATTTCCTTAAACCACCCTTGATCCTGTTTAATGTGGATACCCTTCATTATGTAAGCTCTTGCATGTCTGGACTCTTTATGGGGCATTATATAAACTATAAACTGCAATATATGTTTCAGTAGTAAACATGTACAAAAAACAAAAACTTGTGTCCATTTATATTTGTGTCCAAAAATTTAGGGACCTATCTGTATTGTATTTCAGGAGGAATTAGACTCAAAATTTCTATAATGTAAAAATTAAAAATACAATATTAAACTTACAATTTTAAATTTTCAAAAAACAGACCAACAGAACACTAGGTGGGGCTAGGAACAAATTAATCGACGGGGGCTGTCAAGTTCTATGTTTCACTTGTAGTTCTCTTGTTTTAACTCCTTTACCTTCTTCTCCTCTGGCAACATACCAGATTGAAGATCCAAATCTGTGGATGTTGTTCCCTCCAGCTTTTAGCAGTGATCCCTGCTGTCATTTTCAAGGTCAACCTAGTTTCCTCATGCAATTAATGTCAGCCACAGTGGGGCAAATTACAAGAAACAATGCAAGTCTAAACACAAACTTGTTTGGGCTCCATTATTCCAATGTGGCATATCCTGAAGAACTAACTCAATTATCCCTATGTATAAGTGCTGCTGGCAGAATATTCTACATTAAACTACAACTTTATTATTACTTTATAGGTATTTTTCGAGGACTTTGCAGCAAAACTGACATTAGAAGTACACATTAAGACATTTATTTTTTAATTCTACTCTCTAGCAATATATATGATGGGACATTAACAGCAATGGCAAGAACAAGCCGAATTAATTGTAGAGATAATTTACACTAATGATAACAGTCTTTTGATTTTTTTGAGTGTAAAGCATGTATTACCAATATTTTACATTTCATAAGAAGAAACAAGAAAAAGAATAACAGGCCAACTCCAAGGGATCAATTAGATACATCCTTGTTACTTATATTAGCTAGAAATAAAACCTGGCAACTCCCATTCTTTTCTATGACACATATAATACTGAACCTAGCCTGTTTTATTGTATGTTATTTCTTTTGTCCGTGTGTTGGTATATCAGGGGCCATTTATAGGCTAATTGGGGTGGTATAACATTTCCCCTCTCCCCATTATCATGTTGTGCCATGCTGCAACACATGACATCTCCATCAACCAATGTCTGACTTATGCAAAAAAACTTACTCTCAAAGTTTTATGTACAAACTACTAAATTATTGTCATACAATTACCTATTAAACCACTGTACACAAAAACAGCAATCCCAAGGCTAATTTTACCAATACATCACACTAAGGGACCAAATACCGCCACAACATGGCCACATTTCACCATCAACATTGTGGCGCTTTTATTCCACCATTTATCCATCCTCCACTTAGTGGCTGGAATCATACCACCGCCTTTCTACACCACATAGTTGCTGAACTAATGACACCACATCACTGAAATGTTACCACCTCACAGTAATGATTATTACTCCATACCATTTCTAAATCATAAACTCAATTATACTAAAACAAATTTAATGCCATACAGTGAAATTTTACAGTAGGTAGATATCAGTATTAAACAGGCACTTGAACACTATATTAGTGTTTTTAAAGTAAAGTTACATCCAGGGAATCACAGGAGACATTTTCTCTGGATGAGGTTCATTCTCTTTTCCACTTCTCTCTTCTCCATTAGACTTCTCTCTTTTACTAGCACTTCATACCACAAATTCCTCACTCTGTAAAACTCTCTAGGCTTTAGCGCCCCAAATGCTAATAATGGACCAATTTGTGCCTCTAGATGTAAAAGTGCTCCTCAAACGGGGCTACTAGGTTTCCTTTATGCACCCATGTTTTAGGTACTTATGTTTGTATCTCCAGTAGGAGGTAGTTTGACATCTCCCACTATAGTATGTAGGAAAACCACCCCTAAACTTGGTTAGACAAATAGGTAAACTCTCTTTTAGGTAGGATAGTCCTATTTAGGCTATGTGTATAGACCACCGTTGGTTAGGTAGATTTTTAGGTCCCCAAATAGGTAGGTAAACTAGGTGACCCTATCATGTAGATTGGTAGGTATTTAATTCCCACAGTTAGTAGGAATATTGGCCCTGTAGGTAGGTGGGTTGGTACTATTTGGGGCCTGTAGCTATGTTATATAGGGCCCGTTGTTGGTAGTTATATATGTATTGCTGTCCTGTATGTTGGTAGACATATAGACCAACAGTGGATAGGGTGGGTTTATAGGACCTCAGTGAGCATGTATATATTCCAACTGAGGTAGATATTATGCTGCTGTTGGTAGATTTTGCCCCTATAGGTAGGTAATTAATGCCCCCTGCAGGTAGTTAGCCTCCTGTAGAGTACAGTAAGTATATACCCGTGGTAGGTAAATATATTTCTCCTCTAGCGTAGGTTTAGCCCCCCTTAGGTGGATATAGGCAGGTTATAAGCTAATAGAAAAAAAAAGTATTAACCTCTCTGTGCCATGCTATTAAGCTGGATCAAGGAGTTAGTGTCTGGCGTAAGCAGTGTGGCTCTGTTCCATGGACTTCTTTAGTGGAAAGGCACGCCGGCTTCATGCCCTCTGGCGTCCTGACATATTTACATGAGCCTGATTGCTGCATCATGCCTCCTGCGTTGATGATATGTTTATACTAGCACTCACTGAGCGTTGTTATGCATGCAGGAAGGCAGAAATTGGCGTAAGTGCCATCCATACCTTACTAACCTACGTGGTGACTAACTGTACTCTGCATGTGTTGTTTTATAACACATCAAGTATTTATGAAGAGCGAAAAACGCCTTAAAAAAAACATTGGCTGAAGTATGTTTTTTCATCATTTTCGACCCAACTTTGAATATTTTTTTGCAGTTTTTCCAGTTATATTCTTGGCACAGTCAATGATACCTTTAAGAATGTAACAGGAACGGGGTTAAGCTAAAACCATTACCGAGCTGTAATTTCTGACCTTAAAGGCGAATTCTTGAACAGTGACGCTGACAGGCCAGTTCTAATTAGCTTTAAATTAGTGTAGAATGTGCAGACATGTTTGAAGCTGTTCTTCTGCAGGTCATTTCATTACAGGTAGCAGTCTAGTGTCAATACCACAAGTCTGGCTCAGGCAACCACCTTAACCTGGTCTGGATGTTCAACTGTTATAGGTGCCAATAGTCTTGGCACAAAAAGAATATTAATGTGTTAATTCTACAATTGTGGTGCGACGACCCCCAAGAAACTTTATCGCGACTAAGTTTCGGAAGCGACTGTTTCATTAAGCTTCATAGAGACGTCTAATACAGTTTTTTTGATGACCAGAGAACTTGCACAGCCCCGTTCTTACAGCGGTCTTACTTTGTGCCACCGCTCTCGCTAGTGCCCAACAATGCTTGTCATTTACTGAGAGGGTTTATTTGACAGTTGCATTAAGGGACACTACAGGGAAAGGCCCTTTAGGATTGATGAGATGGTGAGTATTTGTACAGCTGCACTTTCTGTACATCCTCCTTGTGCAGCCAAAGCTAGTCTGTGCCAGAGGTTACTGGATGGTATGCAGTTTATGCAGCTGCAATTAAGGATTTAATGAAATCAGCTTTTGGGTGGGGTGGGAAAAAGACTTTCATTTCATGTTCAATGATAATCTTAGTCTCTTGGTCATTTGGGCCACAAAGATAGTGTGGGAAAAAGTCTGGTTTTGAACTTGCAGCAAAGGATCTAACAAAGTTGACTAGAGTTAACTATCGCTTCTCCGAAACTATGTACAGCACTTGTGTCTCCAATATTTGTTTTTTTTACTAAAATAGAGAGATAAAACTATTTGAAGGGAATGCTTTCTTATCTATTGATATACAATTCACTTTGATGTGTCTGAGTGGTCTTTTGTCTCCAGAAAATGTTGTTTGTAAAGAAGGGAATGTGTCTCGACTCTGGAAAACAGTATAGACAGTCACATGCAGCACAAACTAGTTTAGTGTAGAAGATGAAGTGTTACCTAGGAGCATGTGTCAAATTTAAAGGCAATGTGTCCATCCAAAAAATGATTATTGTTTATAACTCTCGTTTTTATAGTTTTACACATCGATTAGGAATTTTCGTTATATTTTTTTTTTAATTTTCCATTATCACTTTCAATATTTTTTAATAATTACTAAGTCCTGCAGTTTCACTTGGCCACTAGGCCTAATAATAGTCTGACACTTCCTGTTCTGTAGAGGCGATTCTCAGTTTGTCTGCTAATTTTAGAACAAGCAAGGGTCAAACTGTAAGTAGACACCTAATGTGTTTAGATAAAAGGATCCAAGTCACACTAAGAGATAGTCACAGCTCCCCTCTCCCCATCCCTGCACCACTTATTTCTTCCAGGTCACAGAGCTTGACTAGAAAAACTCTCTATTATTAGTCAATGGGATGATTCAGTCTTAAGGCTCCTATGTGCATGTGCTGCTATGTGCTGCTATGTGTCCTATGTGCTGCTGTAAAAAAGTATCTCTCTAACTACTGTTAAAGCCAGTGCAGGCAAGAATTATGCCCTCCACATCATAAGACACAAATCTCTAAATGACGAAATCTACAAAAAATGGCTACGAAGAAAATGAATATGAAATCAGGGTTCTAGATTTAATAAGAAAAATGCCGACAGAAGTCCTACAGGTTTAAATCCTGCCCTAAAGCCAATTTCATGTGGCCGCAAAGAGCTTAAACAGAGCACGAGGGATGGACAGGGTCCCTGATATATTACAATCAGTACTTGACAAAATGGACAGCGGCGGCCCGCACAGGGAGTAGACACCTATCTTGGATGTGGAGCACTAGTCTGCACTTGCCACACTGCTCTGTTCAGCAATTCACAGGCAGTGGCACAGCTCTGACAGCACCTTCCAAAGCCCTTCAACGGCCCTTGTGAGGGCAACCGTAATGCGTTACAACCCTTGATAAGGATAAGTTTGGACACCTGACCTAGAGGTAATTTATGTATGTTGTTTTACTATAATTATTATTTTGTTCGCAAGCATTTTAAACGAGACCAATATACTCCTTGTAGATGTGAGTGCATGAAGGACAACTAAAGTTTAGGTTTACAATTTGGTGATTGTATGCTGACTTCTGTACAAACCCCACAACATCATTTTTGTGGATTCACCACACTTTGCGGACGATTTCTGAAGCCCCTCTACCTTTTAGCAAATACCCAAACCAGAAGCAGAAAACAATGATTGGCTCAACCAGCTAAATTTGTCTGTATTTTTATTTTTTTTGGGGGGTGGAGGGTAATCCCTATATCCTGAGAGCCATAATTTTTCATTTCTCCAACAAAATACGTCACATGCTGGGCCTGTTTTTTCTAATTACACCCATTTTTTCTGCCTTTCACAGTACTATTGTCAGTATAAATCTATCCCTTTGTTATGTTTCAAGAGTTTTTAAACAGTAAAAACATTTAATAAAAATCAATTGTTTTTGTGCCGCACTATTCTGAAAGCATTATATTTTTAGATTTTGCCTTGACAGAGATGTGTAGGGTGGTTATGGTACCATTTTGGGGTTCGTACAGCTTTTTTGATCACTTTTAATTGCAGATAAGGTAACCCTAAAAAGATCATCATTTCTGCAATGATTTAATTTTTTCTTATAGTATCCATTAGTGCAGGTAGGTTAATATTGACATTATAGTTTCGTTGCTATGGATGATTAATAACCACCATTAGTACATTATATTGGTTTACATAGCATAGCAGATTTAATTGGGACAGAAAGGGTTTTGTGTTTCTAAGTATTTTCTAATATGTTTATATTTCTTTCATTCTAACTGTTTCTTACAATTTTTTTTAGTTCCATTATGGTACTTGATCATGTATATTTTACCTAACCAGGATGATGTGTAAAACATCCTATTAGATCTGTTTATTAGTTTTACAAGATGCCAAAGCCTTTTATTCACACCTCTGGCTACATGATGACTTGTCGGCTCTCTGTGATCAGGTCGGGGGGCTTATAGGGAGACAGACGGGGGGCTTACTTCTCTTTTTTTAGATGCCTACATTTCAATTTAGACTCACCCAAAAGCATCTCTTATACAGTAGGATGTATGAATGGAATTGCATTACTGTTGATATTGGACCATTGTCAGAAGAACATTCAACTGTAAGTTTACCCCTAAGAACGTGAATAACAAAAATGTGAACACATTTACAAAACAAAGATCAACGGTTTCATCTATAGAGCTTAATTAAATAAAACATTATAAAATAATTATTTTATTGGTTGTCTAGGTGATCTAAGAAGTACCTATTTGCATGGAGACATTACTGAATTCAATAAGAATTAATTAACCGCTCGTATCCCACCTACCCACCAGTCTAATCTCCTATATGCTGCACCATAGATCTAAAGGTTAAACCAGAATATTTTTTTAAAAGCAACTAGTAAACTGTCCTGTACCTCTACAGAAAGAGTGAATATAACTTACCCATATGTATATCAAGGTGCCTTAAAACGAAGTATACATGTTACATAGTTTACATTGTTTGTCTGGCCGAAAAAGACATACGTCCATCCAGTTCAGCCCATTTATTAAGTGTTGCTAAAGTGTTAACAGTGTAGATCCAGAGGAGGCAAAAACCATCAGGTAGAATCCCATTGACCATATGTTAGGGATAAATTTCCTTCCTGACTCCAATCTGGCATTCGGAATAAATCCCTGGATTCAACGACCCTTAGAATACACTAGTCACTATAATTGTTAAATTACATCTAGAAATGTATCAGACCTTCTCCAGAATCCTAGTCACTATAACTTGTTATGTTATCACTCTCCTTAAATGCATCCAAGCCCTTCTTGAACTCTGTTAGTGAATTTCACCTGTCAATTTCCTCCGGCAGAGAGTTCCACTGTCTCACCGCTCTAACAGTAAAGAATCCCTTTTTCTTTATTGGTTTTTTTAGTGTAGAAACTTTCTTTAATCAGACATAAGGGAGGAGGCCCCCTTGTTCTAGATTTACAGTTCCTGAGGTATTAAATAAATCTTTAGCGAGATCTCTATATGGCCCTCTAATATATTTAAACATATTATTATGTCCCCCGAAGCCGTCTTTTCTCTAAACTAAATAACCCTAATCTTGCTAATCTTCTGGGATTGCAGTCCACCAGGCCTTTGATTTTTTTTTGTTGCCCTCCTTTGTACCTGTTCAAGCTCTACAATGTCTTTCCTGTGACAACTGGTGCCCAAAAACTGTTACACTAACATACAACATTCTCATGTGTGGTATAACAGGACTTGCATAGTGGCCGAGGGAATAATGTTCCATCATTGTGCATCTATGCCCTTATTATTACCCCATGGATCCTATTAGCTTGGCACACTGTCTGCTGACACTGGCTGCGCAGTTATGTTTACTAGTCCACTAGGATTCCCAAGTCCTTCTCCATGTCACTTTTACCAGTGTTTTTCTAATTAAATGTTAATATGTAATGGAATTTTCTCCCAATGTGCATAACCTGATTTATCAGTGTTATACCTCATCTGCAATTCTCTGCCCAGGCCTCCAACTATCCAGTTCCCTTTGTAATAAAAACACATTATTCTTCAATTGTGTGGATTCCTTTACAGAGCTTAGTATCATCTGGCAAATATCGATATTCTACTGTGCATCCCTTGTGTAAGATCATTTTATGAAAATATTAAAGAGGATAGGGCCAATACTGAGCCCTGTGGTACCCCACTAGTAACAGGGATCAGTCTGAGTATGCACCTTAATTACCACCATTTGTTTTCTATCAGTGAGCCAGTTGGCTTACCCACTTGCACACATTTTTCCCCGCCCAATCCAAGCTATCATTTTACTCACAAACCTTTTATGTGGAACAGTATCAAATGCTTTCGAAAATCCAAATATATGACATCAGGTGCTCCACCCGATAAGTTAGCACTGACTTCCTATAGAAGCTGATGAGATTAGTCTGACAGGACCGATCCTCATAAACCCATGCTGGAACGGCTTATACATTTCTTTTCAGTGAGATACTCTAGCGATAGCATTCTCTTAGATAACTTCAAAAACTTTTAGACCACAAACAGAGGTTAAGCTTACAGGCCTATAGTTTTCAGGGATCACTTTTTGACTCCTTTTTCGAATATTGGGCACCTAATTTGCGTATGCGCCAATTTTGGATCATACGCCGATTATTATTTAAAGTCCATAAACTATTAAATAAGGGACCTATCCTAACAATTACTTAACTCCCTTAGGACACGTGGGTGTATCATCAGGGGCCTGAGGGAATTTGTCTATTTAATCTTCCTAAGGCAGAGCTGCACTTCTTCCTGGGTAGACAAGAACATGTGTTAAGTTGGATTTACTCCTCCCTTTGCTCTTCAACATTGAAGCTCATCCTCCTCGGAAATACAGTGGAGAGAAAATTGTTTAATGGTTTGCTTTTTTCTCATCGCCCTCTATAGTCTCTCCCTCTGTACTTTTTAAAGGGCCAACATTTCCTTTTTTATCTTTTTACTATTTATATACGTTAAATAATATTTTTGGTTAGTTTTTACTTTCTTAGCAAATAGTCTTTCTGTCTCCAGCTTTGCTGCCTTTATCTTTATTTTACAAACTTTATTTTCTTCCCTATATCTTTTAGCGCATATTCACTGCCTCTGTTTTAGTACGCTGAAACGCTTTTCTTTTTGTTTTTTATTGCCCACCTTTAATCCTCTGTTGATCCATGGGTTTTTCCTGTTTCTAATTATTTTTTTTACCATTTGGTATGTACCTCTCACAGTGGGTGCCTAACGACGTTTTTAAAGATATCCATTTATTTTTTTTTCTGCTATTTGTAAACACTTGTCCCAGTCAATTCTGTTTAGTGCCTCTCATACTCAGGGTAAATTAGCCTTCCTCACCTCAAATTCAAGTAATTAGCCAGTCGCTCTAATAAAGGGTGAAAAAGTAGTCAACTGTGCTTTTGGTAATCATAAGTGTGTACCACAGAGCATAGACCAAAGAAAACTAAGGATACGGTTGTCTCAGGAGATTCATAAGGAATATTTTCCACAAATATGTCTACAGATAAAGGCTATAAAACATCCAAACAGCTTGATGTTCTAGATACTATAGTTGCACGTATTTATTCAGAAGTTTAAGGTCTAAAGGACTGTAGCAAACTTTCTGGATGTGGTTGCAAGAGGAACAATGATGACGATTACACCAAATGGTAAACCAAAGAGCAAGGCCACAACTTCACCAACGAGATTAGAAGTGACAGTCAAGCTCAAGGTATATCAGTGTCAAATTGAATCTTCCTTCGCTGTCTTTTCCAATTCGGATTTAACAGAAGAAAGATGAGGGAAGAAAACACTGTTGAAGCAAATATAAAAAAACAAGACTGGATGTATTGCCAAAATGTATATTGACATGCCACCAAAGTTATGGGGAAAGCCTTTTTGGAACAGTTGAACAAACTGGAAACTTTTTTGGCAAGTCACATAAAGTTCTATGTTCACAGACACAAACATTGAGTATACATAAGATAAGAATTGTACCTACTATAAAACATGGAGGAGGCTGCTTTGCTGTATTGGCACAGAAGGCAGCCAGATGAATTCTGAGGGTGTTAGAGATATTCTGTGTTCTCAACCCAAAATATGAAGCCAGAGCTTCCAGGAGTATATTAAAAGCAAAGATGTTGATTATTCTTGAAAATGACCAAGTCAGTCATCTGATCTCACCCAATTGGAGCCTGCAATTTTTCACTTGTTAATGACTAAAACTTCAGGGACAGAAAGGCCACAACATGATCAACAACTGAAAACCACTGCTGTAAAGGCCTAGCAGAGCATTAAAAAGGGCAAACACAGGCGTTAGTGAAGTCCATGAGTTCAGAGGCATTCAAGAGTCAATGCCAACAAAGGGATTTTAACCATGTTAGAAATTAACATTTTACTTAAATTATTTTATCTTTGTCCAATTACTTTTGGTCCTTTTAAAAAAGGGTAGAACATGTTAAGGAGCTAAACTCTAAACCCTTGATACCATGTTATAATGTTGATACCCTCAAATGAAAGCTGAAAGTCTGGACTGTCCACGAGGGTCGCGGGATCCGCTGCCCCGCGACCCTTATACCCGCTCGCAGGGTTCTGCGCGGCGGCTGCGGCGGGGGCCCGCGATCACCCTCATGCTGCCTCGGCGCCGCCTCTCTTACATGGCCGCGCTCTGTTGAACGCCGCGAGCCTGTCCCGGCCGTCGCGGGTGGCCGCCGTCTAAGGAGCG